>JACJUY010009331.1:21730-33643 GCA_014220935.1 Platorchestia sp. MABIK | reverse complement strand
GACGTTTGGTTTGCTGGTTTGGGACGTTTGGTTTCCTGGTTTGGGACGTTTGGTTTGCTGGTTTGGGACGTTTGGTTTGCTGGTTTGGGACGTTTGGTTTGCTGGCTTGGGACGGTTGGTCTGCTAGCTTGGGACGCTTGGTTTGCTGGTTAGGGACGTTTGGTTTGCTGGTTTGGGACGTTTGGTTTGCTGGCTTGGGACGTTTAAGACTTTTGTTTGCTGATTAGGGACATTTGTTGGGGGGCGTTTGAGGAGTTTTGTTTGCTCGTTATGGACGTTTGAAGCGTTTTATTTGCTCGTTTGGGACGTTTGAGACGTTTTGTTTGCTCGTTTGGGACGTTTGTGCACTCAGGACATATGGGACGATTCGTTGAGGACTTTTAAGGCCCGTTGTGATGTGGACGGATTCACGCGCCATTTCGATACTGGTGTTCTTGTCGGCTCATCATAAAGTTTTGTGTGAAAACGATCTGTTTTCCATGATTTTCTAGCGTGAATGCACGTTAAACGGGATAAATAATATAAAAAACAGTTCACACTTGTACCTATCATAATTGCTGCAATGTTCTGAAACTTGCAAAATAAATTGTTGTGTGTTCACCATTGACAGGAAGTGAGCTTTTTCATGGACATAGTTTTGTATAAATATTTTTGAGAAAATTTAGTAAACATTCAATCTTCCTTTAACAGCACATCCTTGTATCTTCCTTTTGTATTTTTCGAATCACCATGAAACTTGCTCAAAGAAACAATTATCCCGGGTTGATTAGATTCACGGGAGAGGATATTTTGCGTGACCATTGCTTTGCGAGGTTATTTTGGCAATGACCTAGCAAGTATGAAACCATCCGTTCAAGTTTAATGACGCTGGCACTGTCGGTGAAGAAGGGACTCTCGTGTACAGTAAACATCGCGTATAATAATGAACACGCCATAACTTTTTCCGTATCGCTTTACGCCACGGAAATTTACGTGTGTAATGCCAAAACAAGACACGTGCAAATTAAATAGAGAGTCCCTCCTTCAGACGATGTCCTTGATTGTGCACGTATGATCTGATACTCTATTTCTACACGAAAATGTGCAGCAATGCGATGGTAGAGGCCACAATCAGCCTCACTCTCTATGCTTCTCTCTGCAGGATCGTAAGCAGAAGTTGTGGAGTGTCTTCATCCATTGTCTTTCACAGGCTGAAGTCCGTTAGCTGGAACCTGTTGCTCGCCCTCTCCCCTATTGCTCTCCCTCCCTCTCACTCTCTCCCTCACCCACGTCTTCCTGGAACCTCTCCCACCCTCTCACACTCCTCCATCCTTGTTCTCTCTTTCGTGCTCTACCTCACGACCTCTCTTTCTTCACTCGCTTTCCAACTCTCCAATGATTGCTCTCTGAATTTCCAGCAATTCATCACTCTCATGTAGATACAATCACGCTATCCTAAAATGCTCTCCTGCATTCACGTCCCAAGCAATCTCACTACCTCTCATCTAATTTTCCAGCCTTGTTTTTGTAGCTACCATTTGTGCATCATGTGAATTGTTTCCTATTATTTTAAAAAGAAAAATGATATTCAACACTATCCCTTCGCATGGTTCCTTGCCTACGCCCTTCACCATGACATCCTCTCAATCCCTTTTTCTTGAACCCTATATTTCCTCATCAGCCTATCCACGAGTACACCTTCTCAGAATATTCCTATTTTATCAGTACCTGCATAAATGAGCACATACTGAGAAGCATAATAATAGAGACAATGCATTTTAGGGTTGTATTTGGACTGGTTTTCAATTGCTTCTATTCGTAACGCTGATGCCGAATTTGTGCTGATGTTCAATTGGGAATCAGAATCCCCTGATCGTATGAGTGTTATCCATGTTATATCGAATCAATTATTTAAGTCTTAATTAACTTTTGCATGCCAAATAATCAACCACTCTACAGCAAACCAGTATAAACCGTGGGTAATGTTTAGTTACTTTTGCTTTCCGTGTTCATTTCGATTTCGAAGAACTCCTATTTTGTTCTCCCATTTCAGAACCCCTCCGAATTGTTTCATGCGATCTTGCTTTGAAAATGTAAAGCCTCTCATTCTCGTATCAGGCCTTTGGCAGGCGCAAACTTCATTTTTGTGTGTAGCTGATGGTAGTGAATTGGTGGTACCCTTTTGTTTTTGCAACAAACCGGCTACCTTTCTTTCTACATTTCTTCCTGCACTTGGTAACCGTCATTGCTTCCTGGTGTTAGTAATAAGGCATTTGAAAAATCGATGTACAAGATGCTTTGTATTAGGCTTGATTGGAAGAAAACATTCTTAATTTCCACCTCTCTTTACTCTCTCCAGTGCCTCTCTCATTCCTCCCTCCGCCCATCACCCTCTCTCACACTCTCTTTCTCTCCCTCTCTCTAGTGCCTCTCTCATCCCACCCTCTCCCTCTCTCTCTCTCTCTCTCTCCAGTTGGCAGAGGCTCGGGGCAACTCTCCCTGGTAACGGTACTGTGTGCGTGTGTGTGTGTAGGTGTGTGTTTGTGTAAGCACGTGTGCAGGTTTCTGTGCGTATGTGTGTGCGTGTGTGAGTGTGTGTGTGCTCTCCTCAGCACCTCCACACGCCGCCTAACGGACTCGTACCGAACAAGTCTTAATTCTAATACACCAAATTGGCAAATGTTATATATTACTCATTGGGGAAATAACGTTATGAAAAACTGCTAAACGAAGAGCAGTTGGAGGACATTCCATGATGAGCCTTCGGTAGCACCTTCCATTAAGATATGCTCTTTAAGATGCAACCTATTTCAAACGATTCGCACTTGAATAAACACCGTGTCACTTTACACTTATACACACGGAAGGCGCCCTGAAACTCTAATAGCTCCTAAGAAAACAGGTTCTGTAGGCCCTGTTTTGTTTCAACTAACTCATTTCAATTGACCTTTTAATTAATTTTCAATTAACCTGTTCCAAAAACCCAGAAATTGGTTCAGTGTCCGAAGTCTCTGACGACATTTGTAGTGACCACCAAAATGGCCGCCCTGATACCCGTGGCGAGCGTCCTTAGACGTAATAATGGTAATGGATGCTGCAATCATCATTGCGATCATCATTGTAATCTGTACCTGACGTCATCACACGGTGTGTGTAGACTGTACATAGTTGTACTCATTATTGGCACTGCACTAGACTTTACTGCACGGATCCTTGGCGCTTCACGAGACATTACGCTACTGACCATTGGGTCAACTTTACTGAAAATCTGTGGAGTACAACCCGTGCACAGCAGGATTTCAGTAAAGTGCAAAGGTGGTTGTGCACTAGTGGTTTCCACCACCAGTGCACAACCACTAGCACACCACACCACCACCACTGCACAACCACCACCATACCCCACCACCAGTGCACAATCACCAACCCACATCACCACCCCATGCACAACCACCAGCACACACCTCCACCACCAGTGCACAACCACCACAACAGGCGCAGGACCACCTAGTAACGGACTGCTCCTCGCAATACAAACACAATCTTCTAAGGAACCCTTTTTCTCGACATGGGTCCCGGCACTCGGGAAACCTGAGCACTGACTTGAAAATGCACCGAGTAAAACCCGATGCTCGACTGCTAAAAAAGTGCAATGTCTATCATGCTTTCTTGCAGCATTCTACAACCCAACATCTTTTTCCTACAAATTTGAACGGGCTACTTCATCCCAACCTTTATATATCCTGGCTTCGTTTATGATAGATGTTTTGCTCTCAATGTGCTTGTTGTGAAAATATGGAGTACCTTTAATTAAACATGGTCTTTTGAATATCCGAGACTATTCCATCTCTGTCGAACTCCGACTCTGGAGGGTCGAACTGACTGAAACGGAGGACCAAAGAGCGTATATAAAATGACCTTAATTTAAACTGGTAAGGCACTCTCTAACACGCTTGGAATGACTTCGCCCTGTGTTTTAAGAATGGTCTTAAGTTACTTCCCATGGCTGGTCACCGGTGTGAGGCAAGTTGGCTTCGACAGAATACGAACAATGATTTCAACATGAGTGTGACGCAGAGCTCACATTGCAGGGTTAAGAGGCACCTCTTCACCTCAGCTTTCAACATTGTTGTTTATGTTCATGTTGTTGAGACATTAAAATGTTGTCATTTTTCTTTTTACACGTTCTTGTCGATGTCAGCGTTTTATATTCAGTGTGATATTTTGGCTCATTTTTACATAGAATGAATCGAAACTGAAGTCAATGAGTCTTCGAATTGGTGTTCTGCGATGCGGAAAGAACTTCAGCTTCTGAACAAATTCCTTCAATCGTGTCGTAATTTTGCGTTGTAATTACTGCTTGGTGAACGACAACACAGCTCGTGTAATGATGGAGGGTAATTTAAACGTGTTTCTGCTGCTGTAGCTTCGTAAATTATACAAAAATCGCAAAATTTAACCATTGTTCACTACGTGGTTAAACATTGTTTCATCGATCGACAGCTGGCTTACTCCAGAATCTGAAGCCTGAATCCAGAATCTTGAATCTGGAACTACTCACCTCTGAATTTTACCATATCTTATTTCAAGTATTAATAATATAATCAAGTAAACTACTCACCCTCAAACTTAACTCTGTCTGTATTTCAAATATTAATGATATCATCAAGTGATCTACTCACCCTAATCCGCAATGTGTGCTGAGCAAACCAACCTGGTTGCCCTCTACACTCTACAACCTCTCGACCCACTGCTGGCGCTCTGGAGCTACAAGAATGTTCGGGCTCTGTCCAGGCCATCGCCTGACCTCTTCTGTGAAGGTTCAACCAAATAAAATCTTCGGTTTCATTACAACTCTCCGAATTGATTGTAAAACGATCATTTTTTCTCAACAAAAATGGAACTTCCAGAATGTTCGTACTCTGTCCAGGCCATCACCCGATCTCTTCTGTGAAGGTTCAACCAAATGACATCCTTGGCTAAATCATAACTCTGCGAATATAAAGTAAAAACGTTTTTTTTCTCAGCAAAAAAGGACAACAGAATATATGAGCTAAGATTGAGTTATGAATGATGGAAATCTACCACAAACAAATAGAAAGTGCGAAGGTAATTTTTCTTAGAGAAACAAATACAATGAGAAACAAGACCTGAGAGAGCGAGCAGCATGTGTCTGAGCGCTGCATCTTGTAAGTCGAAACTCCCGCCGCTTTTAAGAAACACTTTTCAGACTGTACTTTTGATAATCTATGATAGTATAAGATACGCACCAACAGTCCCTGGAGACGAGCATTACCCTACAAAGTGAACACACGGACAAAATAATAGTGCAAAATAATCGTGGATTAAAAAAATATTCCCTGTAAAAATAAACTCACCCACACAACAACAATGTAAAATAAACCCGGTGTCCAAAAATCACCTTGTGAAAAAGAAAACACTTGCCAAATGTCCCTTCAAAAGAACCCCTGAGTAAAAAATTGCCTTGTGAAATGAACACACGGGAAAATGACCCTTTAAAACCCCCCCTTGTGCCAGAGATTGCCCTATAAACTGAACACACCCACTAAACGATCCCAGTGTCAAAAATTGCATTGTATGCTGAATACACCAACAAAACAACCCTGGATTTAAAAAAAATCCATGTGAAATAAACACACCCGCAAAATTACGTTGTCCCCCCGGCGTGCGGGCAGAGCAAGGCAGGCTGAGCAACATAACGGTCAAGAGCTTCCAAATATGTGCACCATCTCGGTGCTCTTGACACCCGTCATCCTGTCGCCAGGGTCACCAGATCGTTTATTCTCAATACCCTCACAAGCGAGTTGCTATCAAATGAAGAGTTTTCAAATGAAGAGTTATAACTCATTAAATTTTCGTTGCTATAACTCTTTCTTCATAACTCTTTCAATTAAAGAGTTATAAAGAGCAGTTAGCATCTGGCAACCAAGAAGGGTAGCAAAATTGTTGACGATGTTGAGGGTCAAATTTAGTTGGGACAAAAGCAGAGCTTGAAGATTTTGACCAGAAAAAGCCAACCTGGGGACACTACCAATAGCTTCTGTTCAATGGACCTCCACAACCCTCCCTCCAGCCCCCCTCCACCCCCTCCAGCACCCCTCCCGGCACCCCTTCGCCCTCTCCAGCACCCCTCCGCAGGTCACTCACCCCGTAACGGGACCTGCGGGTTGTCAGATGCACCCGTTTGGTTGAGAGCGTCTCCTCCTCCCTTGCGTGTGCTCCTGGCTTTCTTTTGCTCTCCCAGCCCTGCTGCGCTCTCCTCCTGGCTTTCTTTTGCTCTCCCAGCCCCGCTGCGCTCTCCTCCTGGCTTTCTTTTGCTCTCCCAGCCCCGCTATGCTCTCCNNTGCGCTGTGCTCTCCTCCTGGCTTTCTTTTGCTCTCCCAGCCCCGCTGTGTTCTCCTCCTGGCTTGCTGTTGCTCTTCTAGCCCCGCTGTGCTCTCCTCTTACCTATCTTTTGCTGTCCCAGCCCCGCTGTGCTGTCCTCTAGCTTTCTTTTGCTCTCCCAGCCTCAACATGCTTTCTTTTGCCTTGCTTTTTGTTTCTTTCTACATCGCTATCCAGTTTGCCAAGGATCGTTTTTTTATACTTCTCATCGCACGACAAACTCTCATTACCGTATTGTCTATACACCCTTTTGTGTGTGCTGTTTAGATTATGTCTTCCGTCTTGAAATGCGGTTCAAGTACATTGCACTTTCTTTACAGCAGTGGTTTTGCAGCGTTAACAACCTTTGCTTCGAAATCCCTTGCGAATTCTCTTTGACCACTTGGTATCTTTTTGTGTTGGCTTGGCCTTTATCATGACCTCTTATCATTAAAAATGTTTCCTCCGTACGAAACACGTGCTTGATTTTAGTTTGGAACGACCCTTTCCTTTTCGTTCACCCCGAGTGTCAACCTATATTCCTAATCACAGTCCCTTACGCAACTGCCCCTCAGGTTTCAACTTTTTATCATTTTTGTCGGGTGTTTCCCACTTTAGCCTGAAAGTCCGCTCTCGATCGTGCACTGCTCAGATTTACTTCACACTCCTGCGCTCGTGCAACTTTCCAGCCCCCAAAAATTTATAAACTAATTGTACTTCGAATTACTTGAATTCCACTATAACGATCTTTTAAACTACAATATTTTGAACGAGTATTGATTCATTAAGTGCACACGGCATAGCGCATTCACGACTTTTTTAGACTCCTCGATTCGTTACCGCTACACAGACACAGCCTCTGCTGCTTCGCTCCTGTCAACACCCTCTTACTAGACGGCTCTGTGGTCTGCCGTGCCACCAGCATTCTTCTTACGTACATCCCAGGTGAGTTTTGCGCACGTTCTTCTCGTAACTCTATACTTACGTACATCCCAGGTGAGTTTTGCGTTCGTTTTTCTCGTTACCATACACTTACGTACATCCCAGGTGAGTTTTGCGAACGTTCTTCTCGTAACCGTACACTTACGTACATCTCAGGTGAGGTTTACGTACATCCCAGGTGAGTTTTGCACACATCCCAGGTGAGTTTCGCGCACATCCCAGGTGAGGTTTGCGTACGTCCCAGGTGNTCGTAAAATTGAGTGAAATGAAATTGAAATGCTCGTAAAATTCAGTGAAATGAAATTGAAATGCTCGAAAAATTCCGTGAAATAAATTGAAATGCTCGTAAAATTCCGTGAAATGAAATTGAAATGCTCATAAAATTCAGTGAAATGAAATTGAAATGCTCGAAAAATTCCGTGAAATAAATTGAAATGCTCGTAAAATTCAGTGAAATGAAATTGAAATGCTCGTATAATTCAGTGAAATGAAATTGAAATGCTCGCACGATTCTGTGAAATGAAATTGAAATGCTCGCAAGATTCAGTGAAATGAAATTGAAATGCTCGTAAAATTCAGTGAATGAGGAGCCCACTCTACCTATGTCACAGACCGTTCAGCACGAGTTCTGTCGCAGTCTACATTGATCTCACTCCTAAACCATTCACATTAATTACTTTCAAAGTGCTCGAGCATTGAAAGAACACCTTCATCTTCTTTTTTCAAGATATTTTAACGAGAAGCGGGAAAAAGAGTCTGCTCGTAATTCACTAAGATTTTTTTCAGGCTCCTTCTAACGCGTAGACCAGCGCTCTTGGTGATTCACACCAACGAGACCCGCAAAAAACTCCCGATAAACTCACGTAACACCCACGACACACTCACGCAACACCCACGCAACACCCACGACACACTCACGCAACACCCACGCGCAACACCCTCACGCGACACCGAAATATGAAGGAAGGAACAGAACAGCACAAACCGAACCAGCCCGACAACGCGTCGCGACGGCGGGTGGCGCACCAGCCACTACGGCAAAAGGCATTTTTCACTGCCAAGGTCGGCCTCAGCGAAGTCAAAAGGCCGCACACGCTCAAATTTTGTGGTAACCTACAGTAGGGGCAGGAATTTTAGGCATTTTGCGTCATCGTAGCGGTCTTTCCAAGTATTTTGCGTCGTTGCAGTGGTGTTTTCAAGTATTTTGCGTCATTGTAGCGGTGTTTTCTAGTTTTTTGCGTCGTCGTGGTGGTGTTTTCTAGTATTTTACGTCGTCGTAGTGGTGTTTGCGATTATTTCGAGTCGTGGTGGTGATATTTTCAAATATTTTTGGCAGTTGTTGTGGTGTTTTGAGGAATTTTGGGTTTTCGTAGAGGTATTTTCAAGTATTTTTCGTCGTGCTATCGGTTGTCTCAAGCATTTTCTGTCGTGGTAGCTGTATTTTCCAGTATTTGCGTCATGGTAGCGGTATTTTCAAGTATTTTCCGTCTTGATCGCGGTACAGACGGAAGAGAAGCAGTGTATCTTGCAAAGATCTGTCGTCGACCCTGAGTGCTGTTTTCCGGACAAAATCCTCAACTTTATCATTTTTTTCGACTGCAATTTGATCTGGCAGTATCTGGTCTCTGTTGAAAAATAACTTAAACTCATGGATTTTGTTCAGACAAACAAAACATAAGAGAGTCAAGTTGACATAAGAATTTTCTCAGCCGGCTGTACCTCTACGATCTCGTAGAATGTCAGAAAATCCAGCGCGGGTTGTGATCTAATGCTGAGTCACCAATTCCACTTAGCGATGAGGTGAATAACATTCAAGAATACGCATAACTTCGGCAGTAACTGCTCGTTGGAGAAGTAAAACCATTGAGTATTGATGAGTAAATGCACAACTTCGTCAGTAACTGCATATGGAAAAATTGGAACCATTAAGTATTGGTCGGTGCGCGAAAAACTTCTTCAGGAACCGTACATTGGACGAATAGAACCATTGAACATTGATGGATATACACACAACTTCGTCAGTTGTTTCATATTGAAAAAGCAGAAACATAAAGTATTGGTGGGTGTACGCATAACTTCGTCAGTACCTGCACATTAGAGAAGTAGAACCATTAAGTATCGGTGGGTGAGAACTACTTTCCCAGTAGCTGCACATTGGAGCAGTAGAACCATTGAGTTTCGGAGGGTGTAGGAACAACTCCGTCAGAACAGCACACAGGAGGAGTGCAGAGCAGGACTGACAAAAAATAACAGAGGTCGGGGCCCCAAAGCCGCAATTCAGAGGCACACCGCAAGCAGCCTTCGCGGTTGTCCTGAAATGATTGCCAAAAAATAGCAAAGGGCCTCAGCTTATATTGATGCCAGGAGCGACGAGGGGCTTGTGATCATTTCCATTGTTTGTTATTGACATCCATGTTTACCTTGCATAGTTCATTCTGCAACATGAGCGTTGAAGAGAACATTAGGTCAACAAACTTTCCATACATCTATATCGAAGAAAAACGTTCATTGTATGTTAAGCAAGTCTATATGTACTTGTAAAACGTATTCTTCAAATGTACGGAAAGTTGTAAAAAAGGGGAAAGTTCATTTTAATTACGAGGGGGAGTTGCATATCTTTAATCCGAGTATTTATACAGTGTACAAAGATCAGATTCAGGTACGTAGAAGAACCAGGATCAAGGAAATTATATCTCTCTCTATTCTTAGGCCTTCATTATTGCAAGTGACGTGTTTTTCAGCCTTCAGCGGCAAACGAAGAGCATCCGTAGTTGAAAAAAATTGGGCATGCTTGCCACGGATGTTTTCCAGTAATTCAATTGCTGTGAGCTTCAATTCAACTACCGAACTTTATTTAGCGCTGTTCAAATAAAGACAGTGGTTCATTCAAACAAATCAGTCTCAGAAAAAGTGATTTTTGCTTTCCATTTCTGGGACAATACCAGAAATAAATGTTTCAATTTCATCAGTTTTTTAGGCTTATTCGTGCAGCTTTCCATAAATAACACTTTCACCTACCTCGAAGACTGCCAAAAAAACCTTCAGTCCAATTTGTCCTCATCAAAACTTTTTGTTTCACCCTATAAAAAATAGGAGCCCACCCCTTCCGACTATGACTTCCTCTAATAATTAGCTCTACTTCCTAATCCTCACCTCAAGTAAAACCTAGCGAGATTCATGTAATTATTTGTTGTCAATTATTTATTCGAGGAAAACACTTGGCTCACTCGATGGCCAAGGTGCTTCATTTCCAATAGGGTTTACTGAGCGCTTCCAGACGTGCTTCCAGACTTGCTTCCAACTGCCCGTAGAAATACGATGTACTTCCAGACGTGCTTCCAACTGCCCGTAGAGATACGATGTACTTCCAGACGAGCTTCCAACTGCCCGTTGAGATACGATGTACTTCCAGACGTGCTTACAGACATGCTTCCAGTTGCCCGTCGAGATACGACGTACTTCCAGACGTACTTCCAGCTACCCGTAGAGATACGACGTACTTCCACTAGCTGCCCGTAGAAATACGACGTACTTCCAGACGTACTTCCAGCTACCCGTAGAGATTCGACGTACTTCCAGACGTACTTCCAGCTGCCCGTAGCGAGAGACGTACCCAGGCACATCAGAGAGACGCGCAACCGAGCGTTTCAGATGCCTCTAACAAAACACAGCCAGGAGCCAACTCTCAATATTTGCTCTAACTGGCCTTCTCTCACACTCACTGCAACTCTTACAGCGACTGTAACAACGTCAGCAACAACAGCTGTACTCGCAACAACTGCACCCGCAACAACAGCAGCGATTGTGATAACTTCAGCAACAACAACAGCACCAGCAACACTTACAACGTCTGTAACATTTCAGCAACAACAACAGCACCAGCAACACTTACAACGTCTGTAACATTTCAGCAACGACAGCGGCACTAGCAACAACAGAGTCGGCAATAAGGGTTACAACTGTAACTATAATACTTCAACAGCACTAACAACACCAGCAGCACCAGCAGCAGCCTCAACAACACCAACAATACCATCAGCAGCACCAACAACACCAACAACACCAGCGGCGCCAAAACCATTAGCAGCACTGATAACACCAGCAACACCAACAACACCAGCAGCACCAACAACACCAGCAGCACCAACAACACCAGCAGCACCAACAACACCAGCAGCACCAACAACACCAGCAGCACCAGCAGCAGCGGCGGCTTCTCACCTTCATCTGTCATTGGTGGAACAGCCGCGTTGAACTAACGGCACACCGGCTGTCTGGGTGGTGTGGTGGTGGTGCGGTGGTGATGTGGTGGTGGTGGTGTGGTGGTGGTGTGGTGCGGTGGTGTTATGCGGCAGTGATATGGTGCTGTAGTGATTTGATTGGGTGGTGCGGTATGGGTGTGGTGGGTGATGTGGTCGGCTGTGATGTGGTGGTAGTGGTGATGTGCAGTTGAGCATTGGTGGTGATACCACTGCTGGTGGTCGTGTTGTGATGGTCGTGCAATGCTGGAGGTGGTGAGTATGATTTCGTAGTGTCGTCCACATGGCGATTTTGCGAGTCAGTGACAATCCTTCCATCATGCGAAACTACTCTCGTAAATATGGAGATATA
>JACJUY010009330.1:7624-33648 GCA_014220935.1 Platorchestia sp. MABIK | reverse complement strand
GTGTTACAGACGCACACAGACTCAGGAGTGTTACAGACGCACACAGACTCAGGAGTGTTACAGACGCACACAGACTCCTAGTTCTGTCACACAAGAGTAATACTGACACTCTACGAATCCTGTCACACGAGCATCACACACGAGTGTAATCGACCCGAACACACTCCGGGTCCCGATACACAGCAGCATTACTGACGCTGTGTTCCAGTTAATTAAGGTTGCCATCGTCATTGTAAAAGATGCGTGCATAGATTTCATCGTAAGCGAAAATCCATGTGAAAAAGTCGAAGAAGAAGAAAAAGAAAAAGTTAAGAATTTTTTTCCAATAAAACTTCAAAGTTCCATCCTCAGGATTGAAACTATAAAATAAGAAAACATAAAAACAAAATCTCATAAATAATAGAGGTAAAGATGCACACATAAGTGAATTTGGAAAACGTAACCTGATTGGCTGACGTGAGCTAATATTTTGAAGTAATAAATAAGGTCGAAACCTTGAACAGTGTTTGACTGCACAATAAATACTTATGAATTCGAAGTTTCGATAAAGGATGTTTCATACCTATTTAACCATATGCATTTCGTGTTCATTGGCTTTTCAAATGCCTCATAACTAACACCAGGACGCAGTGACGGTTACCCCCTGTCAAGCCGGTACCCATTTCGGACACTTGGGTGGAGTGGGGAATTGTGGCCAAGTTCTCCCTTTTCCCAACAGGGAATCATTCAACAGCACTTGACGGCACAATAAATAAATAAATTCTAAGCTTTGAACAGCGTTTGACTGCAGCTTGTTCGTGAAAATGAACAATGCATGATTATAAAATAAGGAGGGCTTGCCTCACTCATTTGGAATTTTGCATGTCAGGTTTTAAAAAAAAGAGGATAGGTTTTAAACTCTCACATTAGCTTGCTTGTCAGTTTTTTGAGCGTTTCTAATTTCACTTGAGAATTTTGGGGCTCTAGACTTAGTGGAGGTAGTGAAAATTTTTTTGACTTTCCCAGCAGTCGTAAATAAACACGTTGACTGCGTATGGTACAGTTATGTTCTACTAGGTTAATTGCTCATTTGCGTACCGGTATCTACGAACATTATTTCAATTATCTCACTACCATTGTTTGAAATAGACTATATGTTGTACATTAAAATATTGTCGTCTAATTATAGTTCTCACGCACCTTTGGAAATGTAACATTAAATCGAGCAGTGTAAACATTTTTCAATTCTTCTACTTCCAGCCTGACTAAACCAACTGCAGCAGCCATGCAATCGTAGTCAAAGTGTTAATCCTTTGAAACTTAATTTCATCTTACACCCACAAACAACAAAACCTAACGTTTTTCGCTTGCAATTGGCCTATAGGCAGAGCCACCCGGTGATTCTCTCCGTTGGGAAAAGGGAGAACTCGGGCACAATTCCCCACTCTACCCAGGTGTCGGAAATGGGTACCGGCTTGTCCGGGGGTAACCGTCAATGCGTCCTGGTGTTAGTTATAGGGCATTGGAAGAACCAATGTACGATAAATGTATCGGGCCTGGTTGGAATTAAACGTTTTTTTTCATAAATATTCATGATTTGCGTTTAGCGTCAAGTCGGCGACTCAGCTCCAGTATGCTGCACCAACGAATGTCCTGCTGGTCATCAATTTCATTATTTTGTGGCTTTGTTCAAGACTCCCTGGCCACTGTAAAGAGCGAAAAGAAGGGACTAGTTAGTAAGAAAAGAAAGAAAAAAAGAGAGAAAGAAAAACAGTTTATTTCGAATAAAGTCGATACATAAAATGCAAAACATTGCGTTTTAAAACATCTCAACATTAAGATCCTTCGTTGATTTACACACAAGGGTATCGTAATACCCATGTCAATTGTTCAAGAAAGATAAACCGTTATTTTCAAAACAGTTGAAACGTGAAATAAATTACAACTCATTGGACTTTACAAATTTATTAACATGAAGGTCCTTAATTGATAGACTAACTATACGATATGTGCCGAGAATAAGGACTGAAGACAACGAGGAATCCATGCACAAGGTGAGCAAGATACTCTGCTTATAGATACAGCTAGTCAATAAAGAAAAGATACAAAATACACAAAAGACCTAGCGAAGAAGGCATCAAAACGAAAAGAAAACACGTTGGCACCAAAAAGCAGAAATCCCGAAGGCCTGAGATAACCAAACAGAATCTTCCCTAGGGCAGCAATTCACACATTAATTGAAGGGTAGATATACCAAACTAACCTGAACCTATGGCTATACAATGTCTTCGAAAGGCTCGGCCTGGACATTTGAATGCAAAAGATAATTCGTCTAGGTAGACCGCACGTTAGGTAGAGGTTTTCCGTGAGGATCTCTAACAGCGTGAGGTGACATAACAGGATCTCCCTTAGGGCAACGGTTCATACATAATAGGGTAGGCAGACTAACCTAAACCTATTGGCTGTACTGTGTCCCCGAAAGGCTCGGCTTGGAAACTTTAAAGCAAAAGAGAATTCGGTCAGGAAGACCTCACCTTAGGTAGAGGCTGCGGTGGTTGAGCGTTGATGGTGCCGATGTACACTTGGTTGGGCAGCAGAGGGGCAGGATTATCCAACGCAGGGTGGCCGTTGATGAGGGTTAGGGATACCCTATCGTAGTAACTGCGATGAATTGATTATAAATTAGCTTTAGCCTCCCATACCACAACAAAGATTTCAAAGAGAGGGAGGGAGGAGGCATCATTTAGTATGGAGGAAAAAGATTGGGGAATCTATGCACAAGGGGTGTTCCCACAAAGAAACCTGTGTGCATAGAAACAGTAAGGCAAGAAGGAAGGTTATGAAACAAGATAAAAATTGAAGAAGAAACTCAAAGGTGCTGAAAAACGGAACGCGAGGTAATCAACGGCCACCAGCGCAGGGTGACCGTTAATGAGGTTTAGGGATATCCGATAGTAGTAACTGCGATCATTAGGGAACACATTTTCCCTGTACAATTTTCGAGGCTTCTAAAACGTGAGGTCTACCACACTATGGCACGAGACCTACCTCTAGCTAGTCTATAGCGTAAGGTTAGGTTAGGTAACTAATGGATATTACTTATTTTCATGCATCTAATTTATCGATAACAATTTGTACATCTCAAACTGCACCTGGGTGGGCGATCTACGGCGATCTACGGCGGTAGACGTCACGCTATAGTAGCACCCAATTTTCTAACTAAAGAAGAATTGGGTCGCAGAAAGAGGATATTTAGCTTGTGGAACTGTTCAATAGCTTCATGTAATTAATTACGGTTGAAATATGTAAATCATTAGGGAGTACATGCCATCAGTGCAATGACTAAACTCTGGAAGAATAGGGTCGCAGAAAGAGTATACCATTTTGAGAATCTATTCCATAGCATCAACATTGGATGCTGTTAAAGCTGAAATACGCTTACCTGAGAAGTAAGCCCACCTGAGAACATCTGAGAAATCCGGGAAAAATTCTTGTATGAGTTTTTCCTGCGGGTCGAAAAGTGTTTTGGGTACAATAAGCCGAGATGCCGCTAGAGTAACAACGTTGACCAGACGCTCGAAGAAAGTCATGTGTTCGTCGTACGGGAGTAGGATGTAGGGAACCACAGAAGGTGGAAGCCAATTTCCCAAGCTGCCGATAGCAAAATATTCAATTCCAGGTGTGCAAATTAACATGAAATTCCCAGTGTAGTTCATAATAAACGGCAAGTTGATCTCGTTAATGTACGACGGACTGATGATCGCGTGATAGTCGTTGCGGTGGTTCCAAATGTGCAAAATTTCAGGGTTCCTCCACATTTTCTCTCCAGCGAAGAGAATCTGACTTAGAAGTACATTGTACACGCTAAGCTGATCCTGAAATTCAAAAATATTTTTGTAAGGTAGAGTGATATTTCCTAGGGCGTTGAGGTTTCGCAGGTTTTGGTGGTGGGCAGACGCAGGGAAGCACGACACGAACGTCACGTTATGCCCGGCTTTGGCAAGACTGAGTGCGACGGCGCCGAAGAGGTTGTGGAGAGATTTGCTGGCCACGGGTATGGAGAGTAGGATCCGATACGACTCCGTCTCGCCCGTAGAGCTGATAAAAAGAATCAGCACCAACATGTTCCGTGCCAGCGTCATGGGCTTCATGATGGATGAATCACAAACCCTGTGCTGAAGAGGAGTATGTACTTTTTCAAGCGTTTATGGTATTCTGAGCTAAATTGGCTTCTTGTTAACAAATTAGCTGATTAGGTAGAGATAGTGAAGTTTTGTATAAAAGCACCGGCTGTGATATGAAATTACATTCCTGACGATTAAGAAGAAGCTTCATGGAACTAAGTTAAAAATTTCTCTGAAAAAATTGAATATATGTTTTCTTGATCGTTTTTACACATTGCCATTTTCAGGTGCTTTCCATGCTGTAAATTTTCAAAATAAAAGCGATAAAAGCTCCCGGAAGAGGCGAATTAGCCTAATATGCGCACAAAGACACGGTTTTGTGGTCTTCATTTGAATATCCTCTGAAATTATACAAGAAGAAAATTCAGAAAGTGGTCTAACCCAAGCTAAGCCTCAGTAACGCCTTAGCTTATATAATCTTAATCGTAATGCCTTTTTGCAGTTCTGCAAATAATAAAATTAACTAAGATAGGAAAATTAAGGATAATTTACGCGAAAAAACACTTGGCTCTATCAAACGTAAGGTTGGATTCACAAAATCTTACGCTAATTTGGGAATGATTCATCGGGCAATGGAATTGGCATCGAGTATTGTTCAATTCTTGTTACTCGTTTACCGCAGTTTGTATTTTTCCCATTGGGCATTTGCAAACTCATCGTAATTTTCACAAGCACTGCCATACTTGCTCAATGGGTGGAAAAAACGCAGCCGAGAGCGTTATTCGTCCACCTTCTTACAGGAATGGAGGTATAGCAATAAATTTATCCTCGTTACGATTTTGTCATTACGACCCAATTCTTTCAGCGCAGATATATCGTTCTTTTGAAACACGGCTGAGAAAATTTTCTACGATTTAAAACTTTGGAAGTAGCGATGGGCTAAAGAACGTAAATGGTACAAGAATCTCGCATGGGCAGCACACTGTAAAGTTTTACTCGAGCAAGCAAGTTTTCGTGAGTTGTACACCCCGCTCGTATTATGAAACAAACATCGGCATCTACGGATGCTTTATTTCCAATTGAAGCATGATACATATCACCTTTTACATTGTTTTTTCAAATGCCTTATAACTAACATCAGGATGCCATGACGCTTTCCCCCGGTCAAGACCGGTACCCATTTCAGACACCTGGGGAGAGTGGGGCCTTGTGCTTAGAATTTTTCTCCTTGACCCAACAGAGAAAATCGCCACCAGCGCCGAGACTCGAACCCGGGTCTCCCCGCACGGAGTCAGGTCCGTTACACACACGGCTATGACGAGCACAGATGACACAGATGACAGATCCTTTGCAGTCGCTAGCTGAAGTTTTCAAGGTTTAACTGCACCAGCTCGCTGTTCCAACACCAAGATAGCTAGTAAAATTGAATTATTTTAATTAAATTAATTTAATGGTCAAGATTGATTTTAGGCCTTTCACGGAAATCAAAAATTCCGTTCCAAAGAATCACTGAAGGAACACATTTAAAAACGTTTTACATGAATGACATTCAGCTCGCTGATACGTAATTCTCGAGATACAACAATAATTACGTTCAGATAGGAATAACATTTTATAGTCGGTAGCTTAGTCGCCGCATTGTTGGGTGAAGCCCACTTTTCTGGCGGGACACGCACACTTTTTGGCGAATAACTAACAGCCTCGGTTTGGGTAAGCTATTTTAGGTTGATTTATGTTATTTTAGGTTAGTTTATTTAACTAACCTAACATAACCTACCCTACCCTCACCCATCGTTACGTTAATACCGTATTACAGCATATTTACGTGTCTGTTCCTTCACTGTTATATACGACGTTCTTAAAACTTCAAAGTTGAATAACTCTAAAAATAACGCATCATCGAGCAGAATGTCATTCATGTAAAACGTTTTTAAATGTGTTCCTTTAGTGATTCTTCAGAACCGACTTTTTAATTTCCGTGAAAGGCCTAAAATCAATATTGACCAATTTAACATTAATAGTGATGAAGTCCTCATCATTAGCAATAACTCATTTATAACGTAACGTGTTCGAAGACAGACGATAGATTCTTCGGAATCGCTAGCTGGAGTTAATGAAAAAAAAAACAGTTTATTTCCAATAAAGTTGAAACATGAAACGTTTAACAACGGATTTTGAAATATCTTAACATCAACATCAAAATATTGGTCGATATTGAATTTAGCGCGTCCACGATTTTGTAGTTTTTGAGTATATTTGGGTAATTGGAAACATTTTAAGGCGTTTTAAATAAATGATGTTGTGCTCGCAAATGCTTGGTTTTCGAGATATAGCACAAATAACGTTCAGGTAAGAATAGCATTAACAGCTGTTTCGAAATGGCTCTTTCAGCGGAGGGTGGATGCGGAACACGCGAAGTTTCTTGGCTGAAACATCGGTCTCGGTATGGCTAAGTTAAGTTATTTTAGGTTACTTTTGCTAATTTAAGTTAGTTAAGTTAGTTTATTCAACCAACCTAACTTTGCCTAACCTATCGTTACGTCAATACCGTATTTCTGCCTATCTACGTGTCCGTTTGTTCAATTTTATGAACGACGTCCCTACAACTTCAAAGTAAAATACCTTGAAAAGAAAGCATTTGCGAGCAAAATGTCATTCATGTAAAACCTCTTAAAACGTCTCCAATTACATAAATATAGAAACAAAATTTTCAAAATCGTTCACGCGTTAAATTCAATATTGACCAAAATATTAAACATTGGTTTTAGAATATCTTAATATTAAGATCCCTATTTGATACTCACATTTTGGTATCGTAATACCCATGTCACATGTCGAAACAAAAATGATTGAGAGAAAAGCACTAAAAAACGCGTTCCCTTCGTTGCGTTAATTTGATTTTGACAATGAATATAGAGACAAGTAACTGAGACAACATAATCCTAGAGACGCATTGTTGGAGCACCGAGCACCAGCTCATTACTTCAATACAATTTAATTTGCAATTTAACACCTCCGAAGGAATGACACATCCAATATATGTTCGAAATGAGAGAATATTTAAAATTGCAGGCAGATTTCTCTTCAGGAGCTCCTACCTCAACATGGAGGGAATTATGTCACGCGTGAACACGTACCTGCCTCGTCATCCTACACATCTGCGCCTGTGTTTCTGGCTACCTCTGTGTTTTTGAAGGTCAAGAAGACATTGATTTAAAAGCATGTTTAAGAGCCAGTTGATCACACGGTCAAGAAACAAAAAGAAAAAAAGCACATTCACAGCTGATTCCGCGGTCAAGAATACATTCACTTAAGAGGCAGTCACAAAGTTAAAAAAGACAGAAAGTAAAGAAAAACAGCACATTCACTTTTAAAAAGCAGTTGATCACACGGTCATGATATATCCCGATCACTAAGCCACCATCCTCCGCACCAGCCTAAGGAGCGGCACAACAATACATCCTCTCCCCACCGCTGCCCGGCGACAAGTGACGTTGCGGACTAGCGGTTCTCTCCAAACTGAACGGTGAACACCGGAACCTGAGGTTGTAGCTCTCGTACAACCGGTTACGCTCAGATCGTTGCCCGGTGATGGCATTGCTGAAAAAAATTGTGACGTGACCTGTGGTTCAGCTTTGTTAGCCTGTAGAATGGTCAGTATATTCATGGAAACATTTCTGTGTATGTTTGTAGAATCAGGAATTTTGGAGATGAGCTGGTTTTTTTTTAGAAAACCTTGATGTTATAGAAAATTTAATCACTAACTTGACACGTTAATTGTTCGTTTGAGGGTTTTAAATGTTTACTATTGCACCTAACATTCTTTTCAGTGAAGTATTCGAAGTAACTTCGAAGTGAAGTATTTGGAACTTTTACATCCCCTCGGCTTTGTCTCTTGCTCTTGCTCTAATAGACGTAAATTCTGAACGTCTTTGCTAACTACAACGTTGAACTTCACGAATAACATTGCACAAAAAATTAAGGCTATTCATAAATTTTTATTTTCTTAGGAATAAGAACACCTTTTACTTCCCATTTGCACTAAGATATTTAAAAACCAAACTTCTAATATTTTGAATGCATTTGGAGTGCGTAGCAAACTCTGTGAAGTTGAAACCTTCTTCAGTGTTGGAAATGATGTGAAGTACATTCCCATTGAATGCAAATTCTCTATATCAGGCATAAAAACGAATAATACAAAGCATCGAGCTCAATAAGGCGAGGGAACCTGTCATTGAAAATAAGTGAGTGGAATAAGTCAATATTGCAAGTAAAGATAAGAAGCTCTGTCAGCTAAGGTACGAACTGCACGGAATAAACTCAGTACATTTTAGTGAAAATGACAAATTTAATTTCAAAATTTCCTCTGTGTGTGTGGTATATTTTTTATTTCAAAGCCCGAAATCTGTGGCCACCGTGGTCGAGTGGTTAAGAGCGCGCGTTCTTCACGGGAAGGGTCGGCAATTCGAATCCCGGCAGTGCCGCCCGGTGTTTCTCCCCATTGGGAAAAGGGAGAACTCTGCAATAATTCATCACCCTAACCAGGTGTCGGAAATGGGTACCGGCTTGACCGTGAGTAACCGTCATTGCGTCCTGAATTTAGTTATGAGGATTTTGAAAAACCAATGTACAAGATGGTGTGTATCAGGCTTGAGTGAAAAAAAACGTCCTTTCATGTGGGTTGCACGACACCATCTCCTGGAAGGTAAATGAAACAAGGCAGCATTGCAAGCTTTATTAGACCTAGCACCAGCAGCACAACTACTACAATACACGGAACTACGCGACTACTACAGCAGCTCATCTACTATGATACATCAGCTGAATGCATCAGCTGAATTCAAAACCCTGAATACATCAGCTGCATTTAACACCCTGAATCCATCAGTTGAATTCATCACCCTGAATACATCAGTCTAATTCAACACCTGAATGATTTCTTAAATTGACCAGCTTAATATAGCAGTTGAACACGCTGTATTTAGCAGCTGAATAAAGCAGCTGAATTCAACAACTGAATACATCCACTGAATTTAACAGCTGAATGTAGCAGTTCAACGCATCAGCTGAATTCCCCACATGAATAAATCTGAATTTAGCAGCTGAATATTGAAGTTGAACACGTCAGCTCAATTTTGTAACTGTTTGAAGCAGATGAATTCAACACCTGAATAACTCCTCTTAATTGAACAGCTGAATGCTTGAATTTAGCAGCTGAGTAAAGCAACTGCCCACACAATGGCAGATAGGCTCGTTTAGCTACAAAGCACTCGTTACCCAGGCTAATTTTTTTGCCACCTGCATGCATGTTTTTCGCCGCCTAAGCGATTTAATCGCTTAAATCGCATAGGCGGCGAAAAGCATGCATGCAGGCGGCGAAAAACTTAGACTGGGTACTTTCGGCCTTTCAGAGCGCGAGACAACACATGATATGCGACTGAAGAAGTCTTGGCATGCAGTTCGAAAAAAATGGTAATTTTCAATTTCCTCAATTTGTTTCTCTTTCATAGTTGCTGATGCACTAAAAACTGATTTAAAATGCGTGACATAAAGTCACTTTTTGTGGGCGTCTAGGTATAATAAAACGGTTGCACTTGTACGTCTCTGATATTCACCACACTTTTTTGGGGGACTGTCCAGTTATAGACAAATGACAGAGTCGCATTTTCGTGTCAGTTCTAATCGTGAGACTCATTGACGCTGTTCAAAAATACGAATTACCTGACGACAACGACAGTATTAATTAAAATTTAGACTGTTTTAATAAAACGAATTGCCCCTACGACGATGGTATTTTTCCTTTAATTTTAGCCGCGAATGTTGGATCCAGTGAAATTTTTGGACTTCAAATATAGAGTGAAATTTGAGACAAATCTTTTTCAAAGCACCACACTGAAATAACTTGAAAACATTCACAAAAATTAACTTGCATGTGAATTTTTACAGTTGATGTTCTGTGATTTAATTCTTCCTCTTTGGTTTTTTACAGAGATTTTGCTGAAGATGGGCTGCTAGTCCGAAACGTCTAGTTTTATTTGATCATTTTTAATAATAAAAATGGCTTTAGATGTAGTGATTTTCCCCTCGCTTTTCATTGGAACCCAAATGTAAGCAGCGGGCAACCGCCAGCCGCTCATCGGAAGGCGGGAAGCGCGATCGTGCGGCACAATTCAATAATTAATTTTTCGAACAAAACTTTTTGGTTCAAACTCGTTGTTCATATGTCGACCAATAATATCAATTAAAAGATTAGTATATGGGAGACAATCACTGGAAAACAAACATTTTAGGAAAATGAGTTCCCACGTCCAATGAATATTCTAGAACGTTCCAGTTCATTATTTTCGGTAAACAAAAATTATGAAGAATTCGTATTCATTATCTTCGATAAACAAAAATTATAAAGAATTCGTATTCATTATCTTCGATAAACAAAAATTATAAAGAATTCGAGTTCATTATTTTCGGTAAACAAAAATTATAAAGAATGCAAGTTCATTATTTTCGGTAAACAAAAATTATTGAGAATTCAAGTTCATCAAATTTCGAAAACAAAAATTATAGAAATTCGAGTTCATTGTTTTTCGTTAGCAAAAATTATAAAAATTTCAGTTCATCATTTTTCGAAAACCAAAATTATAATAAGTTCAAGTTCACTATTTTCCGCAAACAAAACCTACAAAACGATCGAGTTCATTCAATTTTTTGAACAAAACTGAATGGTTTGGGCGAGAGATGACATTTTCAACATTGGCTACAAGAATGAAAAATTAAAGTCACGACTTATACTAAGTAACGTTTCTGGATCAGAAATATGTGATCAAGGACCTCCTGGTCCTGAGGAAGCCTCAGCTCTCTGAAGCGACGCGTAGCCATGCTTTTATGTATAGAAAATAGATCTCCATCATTATTATAGAAATATCCAGCATTTAGAAAAAAAAATTTCCAAAATGAATGAGAAAATATGTTCCGCCTCTAGTACAAATAGTTTAGCCTAGAAAATGTGTTGATTTTAAAATACGATCATAGTCTAAAAAGAAGCAGCTCAGAATAACACGCTCTTTTATAAAAAATCTGTTATTGTTAAAGGATTCACTCAGTTCTCTTCTCATTTTCATACTCAACAGTTTTTTAATAACTATATTGAACTTTACTATTTACTATACCAAAATACAATTTTGAAGCTCATAATGCCTTTTATTGTTCACAGGTCTCTTGTTGTTTAGAAAACTGTATAACATAATTCTTATCACTTGATATATGCATACTAAATTCTTTTTTTCATTCTGTTATTTTTTAAGTCAACAGGAAATGACTTTGCTCAGACCAAAGTATGGGTGGTAGTACCTACAGGACTATAAAAATATTTCAGATATTATTCTTAATGGATAATCGTGAGTTACTAGCGAACAAAGCCGATATTGCAAACTACCTACTCAAAGATTAGACTACAAGTTAGTTTAAGCCTCCCAAACTACAACAAAAATGTTCCAAAGAGAGAAGGAACCTATTGAAGTTAAGCGACTGACCTGTACCGAAGCTTCATCTCTAGCGACAACTAAGTTGTAAGCCACCAATAATATGTTTCTAAACAGTACAGGTGGAGAAAGAGTGCACGGATCGTCATCAGTATCACTTATGGGAACCCTTGAGGTTATCCATAACTTCCAGGGTATAGGTCGCCTCAATGGGCATTAGGGGTTATGGAGACCCTCGAGGTTACCCAATAGGTGTCCTTCAGGTTGCCATAACTTCCAGGTTTTAGGTAACCTCAATGGTTATTTTGGGTTATGGACACCCTCGAGGTTACCCAATAGGTTCCCTTGAGGTTACCCATAACTTTCAGGTTACAGGTAACCTCAATGGGTATTATGGGCACCTCCGAGGTTACCCAATAGGAACTCTCGAGGTTACCCAAGTAAGGAGCCACAGCCCCAACGTTCAAGTAATACACAAAGCAAATTTAACTCAAGAAGCATACATTTAACATGGTATTGTAATCATAATATTTTAATCTCGGTTTGATAGTTCAATCATTCGGTAAACATTAACTTCAGCTTCATAATAAACAGAGAAATGAATTCAACAATTTCATCATGATATGCATTTGAAAAATGTTGCTGAAATGATTTATTCAGTGACTGTAGTAAAGCGACAAAAACGTCGCCCAGTAGAAACAAGCAAAAAAATGTCGTTGTACATTGGAAGGCAAGCTGGCAGCAAAATGTCGACTACTGAGTAGGCTGCCTTCTTCCTAGTCTCAGTAACCACGACTGGGCACATCATCTGGGAGAAAGCTCTCAGCTGCATTTGTTCTTAATATAAAAAAGCGAAATTAGGTTTTACGTTATAAGGTTGCGTAATTGAGGGTTAAGAGAAATGAGCTACATTAAAAATTACAAAATTGAGTAATGAAGAATTAATCAGGAGAACCACCTAGGAATTTGCATTTACATGCATCCTCTTTGTAACTTTAGTTGATGACTTTATCTTTCTCATGAACTTTGGTCTCGTGAGCATCTAAGTAATGTTAGGTTTTAATCTCACATGAAACTTGGAATCGTTTCTCGTTTTTAATTTCGTGGGAAAAATATATCACGAAAATATTTTTCAGCTGAAAAAGCGAGCATCATCAAACGTGCAGCATAGCAAAATCCGTTTTGAAAAGCATCAAATTAAAATTCTTAGAAAAAAGTTTGAATCCCATCATTATTAAAAATATTTCCCGCTATTCAACAATTGCATGGGTAGCATTTTCTCTCCACGACGACGTCTCTCCGCTATGGATTTGAGTCGGTCAAGTCAAGTCCACTCCGATTTGGATTTGATTCAGTCAAGTTAAGTCCACTCCGATGTGGACTTGAGTCAGTCAAGTCAAGACTCCTCCGATGTGGACTTGAGTCAGTCAAGTCAAGTCCAGTCCGATATGAACTTGAGTCAGTCAAGTCCACTCTAATGTGGACTTGATTCAGTCTAGTCCACTCTGATATGGACTTGCGTCAGTCAAGTCCACTCTAATGTGGACTTGATTCAGTCTAGTCCACTCTGATATGGACTTGAGTCAGTCAAGTCCACTCTAATGTGAACTTGAGTATTGTCTCGTTGGCTTTCACGCCAAATTCAGACGCCACAAAACACCCTCCAAGAAATTAGAGAGCGCAAGATGAGAATTGAGTTTAAAGTTAATGTGCGTGTGAGTGCAGCGCTGGTGTATCCAGTGACCCTGGGGCTACCTCGCGCAGCTGTCGTCTCTTTAATTGTTCTCGGCATTTGTTCTTTAATTGGAGGGTAAATATGCAGTGTCCTAACCCGCAAAACATAGAATTTTAGGACACTCAAGCTAGAGGCGTGGTGTTCATCGCAGGGTTGCCCAACTGGCTTTTCCTAGCCAAGTTACTGACTAGGAACTACGCCACTTTGCCTGGAAGACATCTACGCTGCTATGAGGTGAAATTGTCGTTTAATCCACTCTGCCAGTTTTGACCTCTGATTTGTGGGTTAGGACACTCTGTATATTTGCCCTCCAATTATTCTCGGCATCCTAAACTGTAGTGAAGAAGTTTTTAGAACACATAATTCTTACGAAGAGCACTTATTATGAAACATATTATTCTTTTGACTATATACAATGTATCTTGCCGTTATGACAAACGAGTGTCAAAAAAGCGGAATAATTTTGTTGATAGACCAGAATTGACACGAATTCATTGCTTCAGAAGGTTTTTTTACTCCGATGAGGTTTTTTCAATTCTCTAATCAAAAACTTTGCTCAATGAATTCAAGCAGCATTACCACGGTGTAGTATATCATTCAAAGCACATGTGAGTGAAGATGTGTTCCCTCTTTTTCAAGTGAACATGAAAAACTTTGCTCAGACCAAGTTATTGCTGGCCACTACATGACTATGCAAATATTTCGCCTAGCCAGTAAGCATGTGCACATAATGCACAGTGTATTCTTCTAACAATATACAATGCACAGTGTATTCTTCTAACAATATACTGTCTTCAGTTTCATCAACAGCGCTCGTTCTAAAACACAGCAAAAGCTTCCATCCTCATATACAAGTGCGCTCAAATTACATAGGCAGCCACGAAATAGACAGCAGGATGCTGATGATATTATTGAATGCTTTCATTTGCAGACGCTGTCGTTGTGCACGTTTTATAAGAGCTGTTGTGTTGTAGGGACGATGTGAAAATTTGTCGTGAAAATTGCATAAGCGTAGTTGTGTTGCAGATACGATGTGAAAGTTCATCGTGGATATTACAAAAGAGCTGTTGTGTTGCAGATACGATGTGAAAGTTCATCGTGGATATAACAAAAGAGCTGTTGTGTTGTAAATACGATGAGAAAGTTCATCGTGGATATAACAAAATAGCTGTTGTGTTGCAGATACAATGTGAAAGTTCATCGTGGATATTACAAAAGAGCTGTTGTGTTGTAAATACGATGAGAAAGTTCATCGTGGATATAACAAAAGAGCTGTTGTGTTGTAAATACGATGAGAAAGTTCATCGTGGATATAACAAAAGAGCGGTTGTGTTGTAAATACGATGAGAAAGTTCATCGTGGATATAACAAAAGAGCTGTTGTGTTTTAAATACGATGAGAAAGTTCATCGTGGAAATAACAAAAGAGCTGTTGTGTTGTAAATACGATGAAAAAGTTCATCGTGGATATTACAAAAGAGCTGTTGTGTTGTAAATACGATGAAAAAGTTCATCGTGGATATTACAAAAGAGCTGTTGTGTTGCAGATACGATGTGAAAGTTCATCGTGGATGTAACAAAAGAGCTGTTGTGTTGTAAATACGATGAAAAAGTTCATCGTGGATATTACAAAAGAGCTGTTGTGCTGTAAATACGATGAGAAAGTTCATCGTGGATATTACAAAAGAGCTGTTGTGCTGTAAATACGATGAGAAAGTTCATCGTGGATATTGCATTAGCGCTGTTGAGTTATAGATGTGATGTGAAAGTTTGTCCAGGAAATTACATTAGCGCTGTTGTGCGGTAGATACGATGTGAAAGTTTATCCGGGACATTACATAAGAGCTGTTGTGTTGTAGATTTATCCTGACATTACATCAGTACTTTGTGTATTGTACATACGATGAGAAAGTTTGTCCAGGACATTATATAAGCGCTGTGTGTATTTTAAATACAGGTGGTAGATTTATCGTAGTTGCAGAAAAATATTCTCTAATATGAGAGGAATTTAAATATAATTAAATGCAGATGAAAGGCACTGCTTCCATGTTTGAATAAAAGTGCGGAGTATTTCCCTCGTCCTCAACAGCCGTTGCGTCATCACATTAGGGGCTTACATACTTATTATGTACAAAAGTTATTAGCAATATAGCGGAGAAGTCGTAGGCTATTCCGGGAACGGATGATATTATGTGTGAAAAGGCACATCGACAACGTCCGCCCATCTTGTCGAAAAAAATATATAGCTTTATCTTAATGGACTTTCTCTTGCGTAAAAATATCGTTCGAGAAAAATTAGCATTTTTAAAAATAAGCTTAAAGTTTTTGATATATCTGTGATCATCCACTCTTTCTCTCACTAGGGATATTTCTTATATCTGACTAATCTTTCTGTATGCTGAAAGTTGCATTCCTTACATTTTACAACGCAGGAGAATTGCCAAATCGACGTCTCTGTTACATAAATTGTCAAATCAACGTTTCTCTGATGAAAATTGCAAAATCGACGTTTCTATGACAAAAATGATAAAATCAGCCTTGCTCTGACAAAAATTGTCAAATCGACGTTTTTCAGACAAAAATTGTCATTTCAGCGTTTCCCTGAAAAAATTTCAAATAGACGTTTTTCTGACTAAAATGTTCAAATTGGCCTATTCAAATAACATCTAGTCATATTTAAATTTTTTTACTATAAACGATGAACCTGACAAACCTGCCACAGGTTTGAATGGAGTTCAAGACTGAGGCCGCAAGTTGAAGCCTCCATTAAACCACAAAGTCCCCGGCATGAATGTGCTGCCAAATTTCAAAACCGGGAAGCTTGACCAATGTATACAAAAATTGTAAATAGGATACCACGTACTCCATTCCCTTATTTAAACGTGAAATACCTCGCGTTAACTTTGCAAAAGTGGCACCAGTTCTGGTTGACAGTGCACACACTCCCCCACTTGATGTGAGAAATGGTGATCAGCTTTTAATTTACATTGATTTAATGTTATTAATTCTTAATTTAAAGTAGTGCCTGAAATTTGCCCTCACATGAGGGACTGAAACTTTGCACCGGAGATTTTTATTTTTGAAATTTGGAACGTCAAAGAGGCAGGAGGACAATCGCTTTCATCAGGACGGTGCTCAGACTCACTACGCGCTGCACATTTCCAGCGGACGTACCGACTTTAGCGAATGTACAAACAATTCACATGATCTTCCCAGTCTAATTTTTTGCCACCTGCATGCACTTTTTTCGCTGCCTAAGTGATTTAATCGCTTAAATCGCTTAGACGGCAAAAAACATGCATGCAGGCAGCGAAAAAGATGGACTGGGTTAGCAGAACATTCGGCAGCGAAAAGTTCACATATTTCACTCACGTACGGTAAGTAGTCCATCAAGTGAGCGTTTTTTGAATAAAATTTAAGCATAAATAGTGCCGTGTACCTAGCTGATGACTGCTCATTTTGCTGATGTTTTATTTCAAAAACGCTTACGATATGATGCAGTTAGTACGGTAGACAAGTAGACTTAGAAAAACTTACGCTGCCAGTGCCACTGCAAGGACAACGTAAATTATTGACAATCGTGAGTTATTATTTAATTAAAAATATTTTATTATTATTTAATAATTAATAATAAATGTATATTATTAATTATCAAAAAATTTAAAAATTATAATTAATAATTAGTAAATAATAATAGTTAAATATTAAAAATTATTATTTAGTTATTATTTAACAATCAGATTAGTATTTCCTCTGACAGGCTGCAGGGGAGGAGGAAGAGTCAGGGGGAGGGGGAGGGGGAGAAAATGGGGTGGGGAGGGTGGGGATTATGATAAGGGGATGGCTACATATACTTGCAATACAATGTACACACATACGCACACACTCAACAGGTGCTGACACAAGCGTTAAGTTCAGTTTGAGGCGCACATTTAGGAGTGAAAAAACATTTTAAAATATTTGGTTATAAGATTATTTACGTGAGTCTGCCTATCACAGACTTTTGCAGAACGCCCCTTACTTTTTCGAGTCCTACTTTCTACGTAGCAAGTTCGAGTAACATTTTTCTAAATGATAAAGACACAAAGAATCATCCTAGACGCAAATGTACAAAAAATTGTTGAAGTAATATCTATTAAATGAAAAATATGAAACACAAACCAAGAGTTTAACAGCATATGCGCTCATAAATGTTTCTCAATACTCTCTTCTAAATGATAAAATACGAAAGGTCTTCCAAAAACTCGATACTGAGTGCATTGAAGTGTGACATGTAAATTACAAGTAAATGAGGCGTAAATGACACTTATTGAGACGTAAATGAGACATAAATAAGACGTAAATGAGACGTAAATGAGACACAAATAAGACGTAAATGAGGCATAAATAAGACGCAAATAAGACGTAAATTAGACGTAAATAAGACGTAACTGAGACGTAAATAAGACGTAAATGAGACATAAATGAGACGTAAATGAGACACAAATAAGACGTAAATTAGACATAATTAAGACGTAAATGAGACATAAATAAGACGCAAATAAGGCGTAAATGAGATGTAAATAAGACGTAAATGAGACGTAAATAAGACGTAAATGAGACGTAAATGAGACGTAAATGAGACGTAAATGAGACATAAATAAGACGTAAATGAGACATAAATGAGACGTAAATGAGACATTAATGAGACTTGAATACGACGTAAATGAGATAGATAACAATTCAGAAAATTAACTGCTCAGGGCGAGGAGTGACCTCCCAGAGGGGTGTCCACTCGAGGAATTAACACACAGTTCACAACTGAGACCCGCTCGGGGGAAAACGGCTTTAGGCCTACAAGTTGAGAACCTCTTCTTGACACCACAACCAGGCCTATGCACCCAACTTAGACCCATTTCACACTGAGCCAGCAAAGCAGCATCTAGCAAGCTCGCATGAGCTATCTAGCAGCTGGTCTGCGAGACTGGTAGGTAGGAAGAGCATTGTCACCTCGCATGCTGGATGCTGGATAAAACGTGCGAGTTCAGTGTGAAGGCAACGGCTCGCAATAGTGCTATTCCTACCTACCAGTCTCGCAGACCGTCTGCTAGATAGCTCATGCGAGCTTGCTAGATGCTCCTTTGCTGGCTCAACGTGACATTGGGCCTTACATAGAAACAACTAATTCCCTTCAAATTGACGCAAATCATACTATAGTCACTAATCATCAAATCAAACTCAACATCAACACCAAAATGAAATATATAGAATGCAAACATGTTAGTCTACAAAACCTAAGTTTTCCATGTAAATTACGAAGCTTGTCTTGCTATGCTTGAGTCATTTCTCAAGTTCGCTATGCTACAAAAGCTTAGTCAGATCTACCTTAGCAACATCTACAGATCACAATGCTTAGTATCCTTTATGTATGAATTGAACATGGAAAGCAAAATTACGCTATATTTATTTCACTACTGCGTGCACAACAACAGTTTCATACACTGTTACACTCCCAGCAGATGCAATGTCATGCGCCGCAAGTACAGAGTGTAGCAGCACAAAAGTCTATTTATTTCCAGTTCACACAGAAGTCAATATGTGGAAGTCCTTAGCTCCCTTTGACTCTATGGCCTCGGCGTACAATTGCCAGCAAACTTCCTTAAAAGATCAACTTTAAATAGAGGCACTTTTCAAGTTAAAGAAATAGTGATAATTATTGTTAAATGCAGTCCTTAATGTCGATGAAACACTTGCAATTTATACGGTCATTTATTTTTAAAGAAATATCGTGCTGATCATGTGACGAATTGTTTTGAGTTTTAGTAAAGTGAACCTTTGAGTACTTGAGAGCATTTAATTAGAAAACATTTAATATTTAACTAATAATCAATAATTAACTTAGTTCATATTCAATTGGAACTTTAAAACTCATTCCTTGTTCACTTGGATGTTTGAACTGCGCTGTCAAACTAACAGTAGAAACTGCTATTTGGAGACCGTGCTGGTGACTTCATAACGCAAGTTCAAGAAGCAAATAGGTTGAATCAAAGTACAAACACAATATTAATAGTAAATATGGCCAGTGTAAAATTCTCAATAAATGTCACAATAATATGGCGAGCGTTAAGTTCAGAATAAGTAAAGGTCCAGTTCCTACTGAAGATGCAGCTACGACCAATCGGACCCCAGAACACTCCTACCGCGCAGCTCAGTGTTATTCGTTCATTTTTGCCAGAGAGCCACTTCGGTTAAACGCATTGATTGACAGAGCGGCAGCTACTGCAAGTTAGCGTATATTGTATAAATTATATATTAATAAATCAATTTATATCTTTTTCGAGCCGCGCACTGAATACCACTGGCGTAGCTGATCAGTCGTGCGTTGTTGCGACGACTATCGTTAGATCGCGTTATCTTTTGTCGATAGTTCGACGGTAATGGAGTAGCCGGGCTGAATTATTAAAACTGTGTTGGAAGTCACCGAGTGTGGCATGCTTGAAGGATTCGATGTTGAAAACAAAACAGATTTGCTTAGGAACGACAAAATCCAAAAAAAAAATGTCAGAGAAAATTTTTTTTTTTTCAAGAATTTTCAGAGCATTTACGCACTGCTCAGAAGGATTTTTGTGACAGCCCTGAAGGATTTTACATTGAAAATTTGACTGATTTTCCCCCAGAGTACAATAAATCACTCATTGTTGTGACAGCCCTGAAGGATTTTTCGTTAAAAATCTGACTGATTTTCTTAGAGAATACAAAATGAAATAAAACATTTAATTAAGCGCGCACTCTCAAAATAATTCCGACACATCCAGTATATAGGCCCCGACACGAGGGGCATCGTACACAGCTGTACACTATGAGTATGTACAGAGTGTCGCAAAATTATGTACTCACTCTTCGACTGACCAATACTCATGTATTTTCTAGGTGTTTATTGACATGAGTCTAATGAGTTGAAAAAAGAAATAGCATGAAATTTAAGAAAATTAAGAGCTATAAAAGAAAATGCATTTGCGTTTGAAACAAACACCGAAAAATAGGAGAGTAATCATCAGTCATAGTATGAGCACATTGTTGGCGGCACCTTGTATTAAAACCTGCTCACTAGAGACTACGTTTCAGCACTTATAAACTTTAGGTATAAAGCCTAAGAATAAACTTCCTACGAATGGTTAAATGCAGTCATTAATGTCGATGGAACCCTTGCAATTTATTGTCTAGCAGTGGTTGACGTTGTGCTTTCATTCCGAAAATGCTGGTGCATCGACAGTCGACACACTATGTCATGATTTGAGTTTTTTTTTTTTTTGCTGGTGCGCACGAAAATGAATTGGGAACGGCTGTGAATGACATTTTTGGCATGGGAACAGCTCTGAACGCCATTTTTTGAATGAAAACAGCTGTGAGATGAATTTTTGAACTGAAAAAGCCGTGAATTGTATTTTTGGAATGGAATAGCTGTGAATGGCTTTTGTAATTGGAAATAGCTGTTAACGGCATTTTTGGAATGGAAACAGCTGTGAAATGGATTTTTAAAATCGAAACAGCTGTAGACAGCAATCTTAGAATAAGATCACATGCAAAAAGCTCATACGCAACTGGAACAGCTGTGAACGGCATTTACGTAATGAAAACACTCGCATTTTCTAAAAATGAGACATTTTAGGTACAAGAACTTCAGAAAGCTAAAAAATCTGGCCCTTCATTTCGTCGAGGCAACTGTAGCTCACAGTCAACTGCAGACGAACTGCAGCGTGCAGCAGTAGAGCCGGCATCGAACTGCAGCTTTAAAAATGCGTCAATCTAACTACAGTCATACGCTGAGCTGTGTTTCTCGTCACCTACATCGCGAAAAATTTCTCACAACATCGCTGTATGTCATCTCTAATGTACAGCCTTCTAGAGTAGCTTATTCTTAACTTATCACTTACATAGTGCGACACAGGCAATACATGTTCACATCATCGAACATTACATCTCCACATGCTCCACATGACCATTGCATGACCACCACATGACTAACACATGACCGCATAACCTCGTGATCACCAAATGACCACCACATGATCTCCACATGACCATCATATGTCGACATGACCATCACATGACCGCATAACCACGTGATCGCCACATGACCGCATGACCACCACTTGACCATCACATGACGATATGGCCACCACCTGACCACAAGACCACCACATGACCACCACATGATCGCCACATGACCACAACATGATTGCCACATGACCACAACATGACCACCACATGATCTTCACATGACCATCATATGTCGACATGACCACCACATGACCACCCCATGACCACCACATGACCACCACATGATCGCCACATGACCACAACATGACCACGACATGATCTTCACATGACCATCATATGTCGACATGACCATCACATGACCGCCGCATGACTCAGCCAGTCTCTACCTCACACATCACCTCTAAAAATGCCCAATTGGGAGCGAAATTAAATCAAATCGCCCACGAAACTTTGCTCAGTTTTGTTACTGAACAAGAATATTGTTCCATAGCAGAACATAACAGTTAAATTTCACCTTGCTGTACACGCACACTGGGCGTATCATGTGCCCGACTCGCACACTCCTGGTCAGGCAAAAGCCACACGCAGCGTGTGACTTGCTGAGTGTGTGGGTCCAGGTAACCGTTAATTCTGACCTGAAATGCTTTGGTCTCAAACGTTCTGGCCTAAAATGTTCTGATCTGAAACGTTCCGAGTTGAAATATACAACCTGACATCGTAAAGAGAAGCTCCCCAAATATTTTACCGTAAGTTATCAGTCACATTTCTAACGAAGGCAAGTTTTGCTGGAGGCTCAGCCCACGCAGCCCCCAAGTGCGTTACAGCTATTAATGGCTACAATTTTTTAGAAACATCCTGCAGTTATGTTTTAAACATCGATGTTTTCAACTCAGGCTATGTCCTTTCTATGACACTTCATATTCTAATATATTTTCTTTCTTCTTCCATATTCTCGAATGCTTGCTTTAAACTTCGTTTTCAGTTTCCACCTCAAAAGACAAGAACAACACTTTTCAAAATCCGTTGTATGATGCTTCTCGAATAAATTTTATTCATTTCATAAGCTCACGTAGAAGCAAAGATTTTTTTAACACATTCTGCTTCCTATGATTTAGAGTCCGCTGTCTTTCCATGGATTCACAGTCAGCTTCACAGTCCGTCGTTCGTTTGACTTACAGTTCATGCAAATTTTTAAACCAAGTCTGCTTGAAAGTTCACAGCTTTCCTTCGATTTACAGTTCCAAAAGATTTTTTTTGCACAGTGTTCTTTCCTTCAATTTTCAGATAATAAAGATTTTTTAACCCAATATTCTTCACAACGTTCTTTCCTTCAATCTACAGTTAATGAAGATTTTTTTAGCACAGTGTTCTTTCATCCGACTTACAATTCATAAATTTCTTTCTTACCAGAGGGCTTGTGCCGCCGTTCCTTGGACCGGGTTGGCTTTGAGGAGGAGCAGTGTTGCGTGGGCCTGGGACTGGACTGGGAGTACATGTTGTACGGCGGGATGATGTGCACCCGGACGTGCTCAGTGGTGGTCCGGGATGTGGATGTGTTGTACCCAGCGTAGAGCTCCATAGGGGTGTCCCCCCTACCCCTCCTGGCCATACTGACGGTGGTCTTACAACAGCAGTAGTTGAAAAGCTGGTAATAAGCGTCGCGAAATGGGCGATGCGCGGCGTACAAAAATCCACAAGACGATGCCGCGATCGAGGGGAGCCAATTTAGCCTCCCTTCTGGGCTTCCCCACCAGTCAATGGCCACTCCTCCAGCCCACAACCCCCCTGTGATCAGCCCCACGGCCAGGTTAGTGGCTACCAACGCTAGATCCTTCTGGGGCTCGCTTTTCTTGGACGTGTTGGTCTCGGAAGGCGAGGATCTGTCGGGATCGATGGACGGTCGCGAGACCGGGACTTTGGGTGTGTGGAGGAGGGTGTGGGAGTGTAGGATGATCATGATGAGTATCGGGGTGACCACGAGCGGCACACCCACACACGCAGTGAGTGAGTCGTGGCTGATGAGACCCACTTCGCAGTGGGTGGGTCCGTACCCACCTGCCCACTGGGCTGCCGTGAGGCTGAAAGCAGCACACCAGGACGCGATGATAATGGCTACCAGTACGCATCCCGGTAAAGGGCGCGTTGAGTGCTGGCGCGCATGGTTCTCCCAAGCGAGGCACGGTAGTGTGAGGAGTACCGTGTACGCTGCCAGGATAGTCAACACCCACACAGGTTTGCACACGGGTGACGGGTGTGTCCACCCTGCCAGCAAGTCAACCACACCAGCTGGCAACACACCCGCTGTCACCAGCAGGCAGGCTATCATCGTGTTCGCCAGCAGGATGTTGCCTGCAACGAAGACAGAAGCATGAAAATTGACCATATGATACGCGAGAATTACTGTTAGTATAACTATAATTATAACTATAACTATAACTATTACTATAACTATCCGTATAACTATCCGTATAACTATCAGTATAACTAACAGAATAACTATCTGTATAACTGTGAGTATAACTATAAGTATAATTATCAGTGTAACTAGAAGTATAACTGTAAGTATTACTCTAACTCTAATTTTAGCTTTAACTACAACTATAACTATAACCATAACTATGACTACAACTACACCATAACTATAACCTTAACTATAACTACAACTGCACCAAAACTTTAACCATAACTATAACTACAACTGCACCATAACTTTAACCATAGCTATAACTGCAACTGCACCATAACTACAACCATAGCTACAACTGCAACTACACCATAACTATAACTATAGGATACGCGAGCACAAAAGGAACAATAGAGGTAGGATTCGAGCGAGAAGAAAGGAAATAAGGGAGTGGTGAACTGGAACACGGAAGAAGAGGAATGAAATTAGAATGATAAGTAAAAGCCAGAACGATAAAAGTCAACAATAGGATACGTGAGAATAATTAGACAAGTGAAACAAGAGAGATAAGATTTGAGTGAGAAGAAATAGAATGCGGGTGAGATTAGATAAAATTAGAGACGAAAGGGATAATAATTATAAGGGATAATAATATTGAAGGGATAAGAATTTGAACTGGAGGGATGAGTAATTGAATTAGAAAGAAGAGTTATAAAATTCAGAGGAAGATTAATAGAATTTGAAAGAAGAGTGATACAGTTAGGGAGGTGAGTAATAAAATTTAGAAGAAGATTAAAAAAATTAAGAAAAAGCGAAATATAATCTAGATGGTTATTAAGAATAAGGGAAAAGAGTTATGCAAGTTAAGTAGGGAAGTTATAGAACATGAGAGAAGTGTAACATAATAAAGGAGAAGACTGGCAGAAATATAGGTGAATAAGAATGAGACACGGAAGATACTTGTTATCTCCTTATTTCTAGGATGAAATTCTTAAGCAAGGTGAAACTTGTATTCCAATTTTTAATTAATCAGAAATTAATTCCTAAAAAGTTTTTCATTTAAGAATGTTAATTTATTTCCTTCATGCTGCGGTATGAGGCTGCACTTATTCTGTCTTAATGTCAAAAATTTTGCTGCAATGAAAGGAATACTAACAGTAATAAAATAAATATATGAATTTCATCACACGTTAGTAAGCATTTATTTAAAAATTTTACAGAATTAATCATTCCTCGTACAAACAAAGTTAGTTGAAGTATATATATTTGTATAATAAATTGAATCTAAAACTCTTTCAAATATTAAAGTACTCCTTGGAAAGTTGACCAAATTAGTAAGCAGAAACTTACGTAAGGCCATTAACGATTCAAATCAAACACGTAAATAGTTGTTCATGTACTTGAAGCCACTAAGCGTTTCCTATAAGAAAGCAGAAAAATGTCATTTTTTTTTCTTGTGAAAAACTTTCACATTTTATCTTGTGGAAAAATGTCCTGGAATTTTTCTTTTGAAAAACGTCCCATTTTTTCTTATGAAAATGCAATATTTTTTCCTGTGAATAAATGTCCTGGAATTTTTCTCAAGCATCAACTCATTCCATTTTTGCGTCGAAATATCAGGCACTGGCGTTGAAATTTAAAAAATCAGTCGGATTTCCCAAACTTTGATTTTTTCAAGGCTGTTCAGCCCGAGCACTAGAGTGAGCCGTCACTGCTAAACTCCAACTCATTTTGCAGGATGACGCTTGAAAAATTGGTCTTCATGTGAGTAACTGAATGAATTTATACTCATCCTAATTTTGTTACTCAGCTGCCAGGTATTTCGTAGCAAATATACCAGTTATTCTGTAATAACCGTAGATAAAAGGCGTTAGGTAACTAGGACACCAGTTCTTTGTAACATAAATTCCACGTGCTTTAGCACACAGATACAGATTGCTTACTGATTCCCATTACGGATTTTCCGTAACATAGATACCAAAAGTGTCATGGTGTATGTTACCAACAGCTCTTTCGTCACAAGAATCCCAGTTGTTTGTAAGTGAATATTAGTTTTTCTGAAATTTGGACATATTTATACATAGGGTGGCGCAAAAAGAACGCATGGATATAACTTGCGTAGTAGTATTAGTGGTAGGAGTGGAATGACTAGTTATACCCGTAAATAATACGTCATAATTATGGCTAGCATAATTATATAGTAATTATAACTAGTATTATTATTCGAGATTGAAAGCCATGCGTTCTTTTGCCCCCTAGATGTAG
>JACJUY010009329.1:0-14779 GCA_014220935.1 Platorchestia sp. MABIK | reverse complement strand
AGTTATATCATCTACAATGTCAGAAAAATGACTGAACTAATTCATCAATTCCAAGGAAACCAACCAAAAATTTATAAGACTATAACTTGAAAATCCATGAAATAAAAGTCTGAGAAAAAAGTAATATTTGCTGGATAAAGAACAGCCAAGAATCATAAACAAATGGTCTCTACTAGAAATAAAAAAAATTCCAAAGAGGAGACCATCTTAACATCAGCTCACAATCTCATATTTTCTAAATGATGGACCTAATTCTCATAGACACAATATTATAGTTGCTCATCCCTGAGAGAAGCAGGAGAAAATATTTGCTTCTTAAAGTGTGAAGTAGTTAAAGTGGTTTCCATTCAAATTTGTTACTTCAATGGAATAAAAAATAAAAGTAAAACTATTTGAAGGTACAAATGACAATGCTGAAATATTTCATTTGCTCCAGCTCACAATGAATGCTGGTTTGACAGTGTTTTTTTTTCTTGAAATTTCAGTTCACCATTTGCAAAATTACTATCTGGGCCAGGTTCTAAGCAGCAAACAACTAACAAAGGTGATCAGTTTGTATGCAAGCTATTACTGAATCGAATAAAAATCTTAGCATGTTTAGCTTAGTAAAATATGGAGAGGCTGACAAGGAATCTGTCAACCCTTGAAATATTTTTCTCATTTTATCAAACCTAAAGCTTAGAAATAAGCGAAAAAATATTTTAAAAAATCACATGGATTATTTTGGATCATTTTATTAATTTAACTGATAAAAGAAAAGATGCTAGCCAAAATTAGATTCTTCAAATTGCTACTTTTCAAGCTTTTTTTTGTCTAAACCATAATGGATTTTAACATTTCAGTAAGTTGTGTTCTACAGAGCAAGTCATACCTGAATGTTTGAATTTGCAATTAAAAAATTAAAAACATTTTCATTGGATAATGAATTTTTATTTAAATATATTTTTCAACAGTAAATAAAAAATTCATATTGAACATCAAAAATATTTTTTCTCAAGGAAATCTGTATCACAAGTGGAATAATATCTATATCATCTTTCTGTGCTCAAACTATATATTAATAATGTTTTGAAATTTGAAGTTTACACCTACGCCTCAAATGAAATGTGCATGTCAGCCTTTTCTGGGTTGTTGAGCTCTAATGATTTGCATTAGAGGTCTAAAATTGTGTTCGCAAGTTGTGGTCAATATTGAATTTAAGCCTTTCACGGAAATTTAAAATTTTGTTCCAAAGAATCGCTAAAGGAGCACACATTTAAAAACATCTTATATGAATGACATTCTGCTCACTGATGCGTTATTTTTGAGACATAAAAATCATTACGTTCAGATATGGTTGGTTGCTTAGTCGTCGCATTGTTGGGCGACGCCCATTTTTCTGGCGGGACACGACACTTCTTGGCGCGAAACTAACAGTCTCGGTTTGGGTAAGTTAAGGTAAGCTATTTTAGGTTGATTCCTGTTATTTTAGGTTAGTTTATTCAACTAACCTAACATAATCTATCCTAACCTCACCCATTGTTACGTTAATACCATATTACAATATATTTACGGGTTCATTCCTTCACTTTTATGTACGATGCTCCTATAACTTCAAAGTTGAATAACTAGAAAATAAAGCATCAGCAAGCAGAAGGTCATTCCTGTAAAACGTTTTTAAATGTGTTCTTTTAGTGATTCTTTGGGTCAATATTGAATTTAAGCCTTTCACGGAAATAAAAAATTCCGTTCCATGGGATCACTAAAGGAACACATTTAAAAACGTTTTACACGAATGACCTTCTGCTCGCTGATGCGTTATTTTTGAGTTATTCAACTTTGAAGTAATAAGAACGTTGTGAAAAAAGTGAAGGAACGGACACGTAAATATGCTGTAATACGGTGTTAACGCAATGATGGGTGAGGTTAGGGTAGGTTAGTTAAATAAACTAACCTAAAATAACATAAATCAACCTAAAATAGCTTACCTAAACTTACCCAAACCGAGGCTGTTAATTTCCGCGAAGAACTGGGCGTGTCCCGCCAGAAAAGTGGGCATCACCCAATAATGCGGCGACTAAGCAACTGACCATATAATTTTATTCTTATCTGAACGTAATTATAGTTATATTTCAAAAATAACGCATCAGCAAGCAGAACGTCATTGATGTAAAACGCTTTTAAATGCGTTCCCTTAGTGATTCTTTGGAACGGAATAATTAATTTCCGTGAAAGGCCTAAAATCAATACTGACCATTCTTTGGAATGAAATTTTTAATTTCTGTAAAAGGCCTAAAATCAATATTGACCCAAGTTGTTTGTCAAGTCATATGATAGGATTAATCTGCTCTAACTGGATGTGTCCTAATGAAGACTAGGATATTTGCTTGAACATAGAAACTGTTTCAATTGCTACTCACCATTCAAAAAACAGTGTATATTATGACTATTTCTGACTATTGTTTACAGAGTTACAAATACGTATCATTGAAATTCGCCTAATATGAATTGACATATCTTCTAAATCCTGTCTCCTAATACACATATATTTGATTTTATATTTTCATGAAGCATTTCCTACATATTTACAAGCAATTTTAAATGCTGCCATATCTTGCTGCCAAGAAACTAAATTTAGGGGACCTTGCTGACACTTTTACTTTTAGTTGCTGACGCATCTATTGCATGTTAATAATGTTATGCAGTTCTTAAATCTTCTATCTGAAATAGACAAAAGATACTTTGATACTAGCCACACGCAGACGATTAACAGTAGCAACTGATGTAAGACTGCTAAGACAAGCTCATGTAAACAATCAGCCTGAAATAGACAATGTACATATTCTGTTTTCCCAAAATTCCACTTCATTGATTTTATTCAATCTGCTTATAGCCTACGTACAAACTTTTAGCACAAGTTTCTCACGGTATTGGAAGGTCGATCTTTTGTGGTGCTTGAGTTAGTCTTCGATTTGTTGACGTCTTCGGATGAGTGCTCTTCTATGCTGACATGGCCGTCCATCACGTTTAAAAGCTGTAAAATAATGAATTCCCAAAGAATAATCGTCTACATGTAATTATATCTATAAGCAATACAAATAAGCATTTGAAGCAGAAAATCACGTGAGTAAATTCACGATGTCAACTTTTCAGCCTGCGCTTAACTAACTACGCCTTGTCACTCGTAAAGTTCTCTCACGACTGTTTCGACTTACGAGCCCTTAACCATTGTAATCACAAATCAGCAGGCATTCATCTGAGGAAAATTTTGCGGACGACCAGATGATTATTGAATGAAGCATTTTTGAAAAAAAAAATTGTTTATTAACCATTGTGAAGTAGGGTAATAGATTTTTTCGCACATTCTTACCATAAAAAACATAGAGTGATCTAGAGATGAGCTGGAAGAAAAATGTGCATTGATACCCGCGCGTCGTACACTAGACATGTTTGGAAGGGAGTCTGGGCCAACATGAGTCCTCTGTCACTCCATTTTAAAATGAATCTCTCTGTTCAGGGAAACTACAATTATTTACCAAAGAATATATAATCATGTATCTTGAAACTTGGTTTAGGTCCGTTTATTGGAAGGAAATTATGTGCGTGCGATTGTAGTGTAGTATCTGATCTTATACTCATTTCCATTATTTCAATATTTTTAATTCATGCATCTTTAGTATGAATAAAAGTGGGGTCTTAAACCGAAAAATAAAGTCGCGAGTGAGACGACAGCCCGCCTACCAGTACTCGGACTTACTTTCCTCACTGTCGTCCTCTAAGGGGGAGAACCGTGCCAAAGGTACAACGCTCTCCCCACTGTACGACCGTTCATCAGTGATGCAGCTGTCACTCTTCCTCTCAGGAGAAAGAAAATCACTCCTCAAGCTGCTAGGCAACAACGCAGATTTCCCGCTGCACGACTCTAGTTTCAACGCAAACTATACAGATCCATCACAGCCTCACAGTAATACACTAAGTCGCATCTCGAATCCCAAGAACGTAAGCAACGTCTTCACTGTGCCGCTCTTTTAAGCACACTGCTCCCGCCCCGCTTGTAGCCGTCCGGCATGCGGCGGCAAGATGGCTGTCTCGCTCAGCCGGCGCGCACACATTGCAGCGCTCTCTGGTGGCGGCAGACACCACATCTCTCCCAGTTTCTCACGAAACTTACGTTGCATGGCACCTAGCACTTATACTCATTCAAGTATGTGGGACGCCGTCGCTCACGGTGTGACCGCCTCAGTGGCTCAAGCTCCGCCCGATGATCCTCAGCATCACCGCCAACAGCGTCTCTCTCGTCACCCTCCTTTTCCGGGGGATCATCTGTCGACTCGCGATCCGCTGCTGGCTCAACAGCACGGTATACACAAATGCTCAACAAGCTTCCTGTTAAAGGCATCAACTACAACTCGCTCTGGCAACGCAGAGGGAGTTGCACCGTAGTTGCACCGTTGTTGCACCCTCCGCCGAAGACCATTGTTTCGGGCTCCGCGGCGTTAGCAACACCATCATGGTTCTCAGAAACCCTGCCCCACTCACTACCAATCCAATGTTTTCTAACGTCGCGTACATGCCTAGGCATGTCGCCTACACACACCACGTGCCTAGACACGACGCCAGTGACCTCCCTGACATCCACTGCTTCGTGCATGAGGGCAGCATGGGTTTCACCCACACCTCATCACCAACAGCAAAGCTGTTGTTTTCGCAGCCATCAATCACCTGGAGATTGACTTCAAATGGCACTTGCCAGCTGTACCTGAAAATACCGCTCGAAGGGACCGAGCCAGCCTGAGCTTCCTTCCGCGGCGTCACATTGTACCAAAATGTGGCCTCCTCAGGGGAGATACCTCCCCTAGCGGCAATCCTCTTGATCGTCCGATGATTTCTCTCAACAATCCCGTTGCCACTCGGGGTGTAGGAGGCACGGAATCGCAGAGAAATCTCCCACTCATTAACAAACTGCTCGATAGTCGCTGATCGAAACACCGTTGAATTGTCCAACAACAGTTCATCACACCGGCCCTCGCTCAATTCCGGCCTCACGTAAATGAGCGATAATGCTCGCTGCTGATTCATTCAACAACCGTCGCCAGATGCCGAACCGTGAGGGTCCACAGTCAACTATGCACAGGTAGAGCTTGACACCGTAATGGATTACGGCAACCGCAACCCGGCGCCAGCTCTCCTCCACAGAAAGACCCCCTCGCCCCACGAGATTCTCCTCCCGCAGCGCGGGATCGATTCGCTGACAGGCCTCGCATCCAGCCAGCTCACGCTTCACCTGCTCTCGCGACAGATCACTACGGATCTTACGAGCCAAGTAAGACGTCCGATCGATGCCCAAATGATGCGGCAGAAGCCGCCCAAATGGCATCCTCGAGACTCTCTCCAGTGGCAAGCACAGCAGACACCTCTGTCACGGCTTCACCAGCGTCGCGGTAACTAAGCCACCTCTTAGGTACCCTGGTCATCTGATCGGCTTTGTTCTCGATCGTCAAAACGAAGTGAACAGACACGACCAGACTATGCTCAGCGATCGTCTCACGGATCACTCCAAGACGTCGCTTCACGAGCATCGCCGTCGCACCCTTCGTGCGAACACGATTGCGGCCATCGACAGTGCTGTCAATCCATGTGACGACTGTCCGGGAATCACTGGCGACCTTTGAAAGTTTTAAAACCCCAAACAATTGCCAAATTTATTCCCGCGCAGCAGCCTCCAACTCAGTTTCGGAGTCAAGACGCATCCTCAACAATGCGGCCATCGACCTAAAGGGCCACACCGACTCCGAAGGAGCTGGCATCAGCCCACACAGTGACCGTACCATGCGAATCGACACTCCAAACGCCCATAACAGGGTCCTCCTGACGAGCTCGCACCAACAGCTCCGCAGCCTACAAGCTGACAGAACTGTCGACTGAGTCGTCCCAAGAGCCGCTGCACCCCAGCTGTTTCAAAAAACTGCAATATGGACGCAGGCACCCCGCCACGGGGTAATGGCCAACTAACCGACCATGCAAAGGAAAACAGTCCTCACTTCGTCAAGCCGGCATTCACCAAACCGAACTCGGAGAGAGCAGTCCCCCTCGATATCCTAAGGTGTCCGTTGAACTCTTTGCGTAACTAAATTCCCAACAGCCGGCCTTCATCAAGGCTCTAAGGTTCCTTCGTCACAAGTCCGAACCTCGCCAGATGCTCCCGGAGCTCCTGCGCGCTGAGAACAGACTCACAAACTACTACATCATTGATATTGTGGTCCGTCCCTTAACGAACCCGGTCGTTCAACGACAGAACCTTGCCAAAAATCACGGTCATGATTCGATGCGCACACGAGAGGCCGAAGCCTAATCGCATCAAAGTGTAAGGCACACCCATAAATTTCCTGCTCTGCAAGGTATCGCCACAGATCCTCGGAAACGTGGATCTGCAGGTACGCAGACTTCAGGTCGACGACCTTAAGCTCGCCCCGCAGCTGCTGCCACTTCCGAATCATGTCGCCACACTCAGCGACCATGTTATCATCAGTATGACACTCGACAAAGCCGTTCAACTCACGATAATTCATGACCGGACGGACTTTGTCCTTCGTTGGTTGCACGACGGCCAGCAACTGAATAACGCCCAAGATGGGGCCATGCTACCGCCTCAACCAACCATTTGAGATCCAACTCTGAATCTCTGCATAATAACGCTCACGCACATGAGGCGCCCGAGTTCATCCGTGCTCTGCGATCCGAGTCTGCAACCCCTCGGGCGGCTTCTCGGACCACCACCAACTGACGGTCCACCGACAATCAGCGAACCTAGTAACAAAGTCAGGGTCGCTAATTTCGATCGGTGATGGCGCACCTCTCGAATCCACCGACCCCGCCCCTGCCACCAGGCCGGCTCCCAGCTTGGCATAGATGAATCCATTGCTGGACCCCCTACAGCATCCAGCTGGCCAGGATCTCCCCCAGTCAACTGCATACTTCGAGTCAGGGCCTCTCCTGGCGGTGACGCCCCCCATGTGATTAATAACATCACTCCCCAGGAGACATTCATCGCCAAGATTTCCCAACTCCGGCAAGACGAGCGCAGTGACACCAAAACAATGCCCCTGCAGCCCGACTACAACACGACAGTGCTACCTCTCACAGGAAGTCCTGCCGTCCTCCGTTAGTAACGACCGCTCCGGTCGGAGGCGTTGGCCCACCACCACCAGCGGATAAACCACGGTCACCTCGCTCCCAGAGTCTACCAGACACCAAGAATAATGCCTTTTCAACAGGGCACGAACGACTGGCAAACGACTCCTAGTCGTAACAAATGTAGCTCCGAGCGATCCCAGTTCACCCAGCCTCAGCGACACACTTGCGCCGCTCAAGGCCCCTCTCTCCGAAAGGACACCGTCACCTCCCTCGAAGAGAGAAGACCTCCGGTAGGCCCGGCTTACGCGGTTTCCATTGAGGAGGACGCGTCGCCACGACTGGCGCCCTCCACAAAGAAACCTGACCCACCAACCGTGGGCCCAGCTACCATCTCAGACGGAGCTGCCGTGGGACAGTCACGGGCAAAATGCCCGGTCTTTCCACACGCAAAGCATGCGAACTTCCTTCTGGCGGGAGCCTTCGCGGACCGCCTACCAGCAGGTGCCGCAGTGCCTTGCTTCTGCAGGCGCACCTTCACGCGGTGCGCACCGTCACAGCGGTAGCAAGCACCCCTGCCATCACTGCCCTGCTTCCCAGAAGCAGCAAGGTCTGCCCCAAGCTTGGCCCCCTGGCCTCGCCCGGCCACAGTCCTCTGTGCGGCCATTCTCTCCCGCACTTTCGACACCACAGCGTCGAACGACGTAGTATACGCGTCCTCAGGCGCAACTGCCTAAGTTTACAGAGCAGTGGTGAGACCCTCGTAAAATTAGAGCCTAAAGATCAAATCTCCCTTGGTCAACCTCACTCTCCCACCTAGACGCGCCAAGTCATCGAGGCATACGTCCACCGACTCGCCAGCTCCAAGCCGACGTTCGGTGCACCGCATAAAAGCCTCCTGCATGGGCAACGCGAATTCCGCGGCTAGCGTAGACCTAACTACCTGCAACTGAGCAGCATCACCGACAATCATGCAGCGAAACACCCGAGTGGCGTTGCTGTCAAGCATAAATCCAATGACGTCGGTCGGCGCCACACGCTCCAGCTGACAGAGCCTCTCCAGATTCTCCAGCCACTCCATTGCATCAATCGATTCATCACCAGTTAACTTAGGCAGCTGCCTAGCCAACCAATTTAGGATCGGCCCACGCGCTTGAGTCAGGATGTTGGCCAACATGTCAACATCCACGAGTAAGCCCGGCGTGCTTCCCGCTGGTGGCATTGACGATCTCGGATCTCCAGCCCCAGCCGCCGCAGCCTTCTCAGCCGCCGCAGCCACCGCAGCCTTCCCAGCCGCTGCCATCTTGCCAGCAACAAAGATGGCTACCACAGGCCAACGCTAAAGGCCTAGATAGCTTGTGGTCTTAAACCGGAAAATAAAGTCGCGAGTGAGACGGTAGCCCGCCTACCAGCACTCGGACTTACCTTCCTCACTGTCGTCCTCTCAGGTGGAGAACCGTGCCAAAGGTACGACGCTCTCCCACTGTACGACCGTTCAGTGATGCAGCCGTCACCCTTCTTCTCAGGAGTAAGCAAATCACTCCTCAAGTTGCTGAGCACTCTCATCTTGGACAACTCCAGTTGCTAGGCAACTTCACAGCTTTCCCACTGCACGACTCTAGTTTCTACGCAAACTATACAGATCTATCACAGCCTCACAGTAATACACAAGGTGCAACTCGAATCCCAAGAACGTAAGCTCCGTCCTCACTGTGCCGCTCTCGTAAGCACACTGCTCTCGGGCCCCAAGGCCCCCTCCCAGCTCGCAGCCGTCCGGCAAGCAGCGGCAATATGGCTGTCTCGCTCAGCCGGCGCGCACACCATTGCAGCGCCCTCTGGCGGTGGCAGATTCCACATCAAGATATTCAAAAAATTTCCCCAATAATTCATTCGACTTGAAAAACGATTATACAATTGAATAACCAGCTAAGTAATAACTATTTTCAGTCAGAAAATGTCACAATTCGTACCAAATAACTTTACCGTCCCCCAGGATTCAATTCTTGGCCCGCTCTTATTTTCCTATTTTCACCATGACCGCAAACACAAAAATCTCAATGTATGCTGATGATGGGCAAATTACCATGACAAGTTCGATAGGATATTTGAAAGAAACATAAGTCAATTTTGACATTTTTCTATGAAACCTAAAATTGTGGTATGACCAAAACGGCCTCAAACTTAGAGCAAGGAAAATGCAATGCATCATTTCGGGAATAAAGAATGTGATCAGAAATTCTCTAAAATTTACGCTAACGTTTGGAGACGATAAATCGAGCCAGAAGATATGGTAAAAAATTTCGGTTGTTCGTTTGACATAAATATGATTTTCAAACCACACGTGAAAAAAAATCACGCAACAAAATTGGCGGAACTTCAATATTCTTTCATCGCATTGAGAATACACTTAATGAAAAATCTAGGTTGTTTGGGATACAGTCTTTAGCATTAGCGGGTTTGGACCATTGCAGTCGTGTTTGGGGAGATGTTCCTCAATTTCTTAAAAAAGAATTGCAAAAATATTTGAGCTTCGCAGCCAAATTTTTATCTATAAGTAATTTCAAGAACTACAATCCTATAACCTCTTTCTTTTAAGTAAACTTGGTTGGACCAGACAGATTCATGATCCAAAAAGCTCGACAAGTGTTCTCATCTCTGTACCTCCCTGAGAGTAAGGCTGGCTTGAAGGCACTATCTCATACCTGTAATTTTAAACAGGAGGTTCTAGAAGAGACTACTGGAGAGGTTGATACTGGGCTTAGCCAGCAATGAAATTCAAAACATTTTGCTGAATGAAGCTACCCTAGCATGGCAAAAAGCAGTGGATCTGGCCACAGCCCAAAAACCAACTGAGAGAAAATGTTGTGAGTTGAGGCAATCTTATTCAATTCTGAATGTGGGTCAGTCTAAAATGCAACAAATTGCCATCAAGCCTCAGGGGAAGACTCATGCCAAAGCAAGCCCCAAATCAGCTTGCAGCGGCTGTGGTAATCTGTACTTGTGTAGAGATTGCCCCTATAAGGAAAGTGTTTGTCATGGTTGTGGCCAAAAGGGTCATCTTAAAAATGTTGCTACAAATTGATGAACAAAAACCTTCTAAAGGAAACAAGAATAATTTTGTACATGCTATGCATGAAAAAAGGGGAGGAACACCACTCTAACCCTAATAAAACTGTCAATGCAACCAGTGCAGACTACCCAGTTTCTAATCAGGGTTGCTATGGAGAGGTTTTTTCAGTGGCAGAGGAATGTAAACCACCAATTAAATCCCAAATGTTGCTTAACAATATTCCCCTAGAGATGGAAGTAGATACTGGGGCTGCTAAGTCTATCCTTTCAAAAGCTGCGTAGTTTAGGTTGCCCATCAAGACAATACTCGAGTTGAGATCTTCTGATGTTAAGCTCAAGACTCATGGTGGGGCTGAACTAGTAATTTTTGGGGAAATTAGGACTAACATCCTGCGTGATGCTAGTGGTAAGGCTCCTCAGCTAGCAACTAATGTAGTTGTAGATGCATGATAAGCAGAGAATGCCGGGAGAACATGAAATACATGTACTTTTCTTGTGTGTTTTTTGTTGTTGTTGTTCCTCGACGGTAATTTGAGTTTTCTTAAAATTTCTGTTAGGAAATTAAAAATCATTTGATTTTTACGTTTTTCGAAGTCTTTTTTCTTTTTAGTTATTTTTCCTCAAGTTACTTATTACGATTAAACAGAGCTTGACTGTCATTGTAGATGTAGCAGGAACAGCATTGTTTGTTATGCTTGTAATATAGTGAAAAATGTAGGTTACCAGTTAGACAGACCTAATTTTGGTAACGCTGCTGGCGGCAACACTGGCAAGGCAGTTACCCTCTAGCTGTGGTCCGCATAAAAGTAAATGTCGGCCCAGCGTGTTTCTAAGTAAATAAGGTACGGCTAAGTACTCACTCTAATTACTTCTAACTACCTACTACTAACTCTTATTCACTTCTTTCCTATACTTCATTCTATTCTTCCGCTCTAATCTCACTGGCCGTGGTTGATAGTTGAGAATTCAGAGTTAAGAAGATATCTCAGAGGTGAGTGAACTATTTACTCTATTTGGTGCTATTGCTATGTGTTAATGATATGTGCTATGTCTATGGATGCCTAGTTGTCTATATCTTGGGCTGTCTGTTTTGTGTACTGTGCCTATTGATGCCTAGTGCAGGATTGCTATGCTCTTGGTGTATGGTGCTATTTGATTAACTATTCTAAAAATAACATCACAGGCAATGTTCCAATAATGTAATTTTTTTTTTTATTAATTTTCAGTACTGTTGTATATTAAAATATGCGTCGTTATAATATGGCACTGGTTTTTGTGAGTAGCAGCTCCGGGAGGTATTGTTTCGCGCCTCTTGCGAACTCCGGAAGGTATTGTTACGCGCCTCTTGCCTGAGTTCCGTGCACACGGCATGTTTTGAGAGGAAGTCTGTAACCGAAAGCCGCCCAGTACACTTAAACGTGCTTACCAGTGTTTCCTTGCTCCTGCCTTTGTAGTCTAAAGCTACTGAAACTGTAGTTTGCAGCTACAGCTGAATAAACCTCTACAGTATTTGTATTGAAAAGAAACTACACAACATATTTGGCGACGAAGATTTCGAATCTTTAACGTGAATTTGAACTTTAAAAGTGCTCTGAAACCAAGATGGCGTATTCTACAGTTAGCTGTCTACCATTCGACGTTGAAGTGGAAGCAGTGTGCGAATTTTTACAAAGATTCAAAGTGCAGTGTGCAGACTCTCTGTCGAAGGCGGGAAACAGTGACGATAAGAAAGCTAGTATTTTAGTTAAAACTTTGCCTGTAAACATCATTACTGATCTACAACAAAGAATTACGCCTACGTGACTCGCTGATGCAACGTATGATACACTAGAAAAAAAATTAATCCAGCAATTTGAAATCAAGAAATCGATTGTCGGCGCATCTGTAACATTTCGAAATAAAAAGTAAGGTGTTAATGAATCCATAGAAAGTGATGCTAAAACATTAAATGACTTAGCATCTGCGCGCAACTACGAAAATTGCTGTTGTGATCGTCTCTTGAGAGATGCTTTCGTTGCTGGTCAACGTTCATCGCAAATTCTCAGTGCAGGTCTACAGAAGTGTGATCGAAAATCGTTCAACGAGAGTGTTGAACACGCAAAACTCATCGAACAGTTGAGTTCTGATGCTCACGATATTATTCGTGAGGATTCATCTTCATCGTTTTTCACAACAGAAGAATTACAGCCGAACTACACATTCATACGTTGCGGCACTAAGCAGAAGCATCTTGCAAAGAATTGCTAAGTTTTGAAATTGATGTGTAATACACGGGGGAAGATAGGCCACATTTCGAAAGTTTTCAAATCTACGACTGCAGCCGGCTGAGCCTACACGCTGAGGACCTACACGTGGAGGACCTACACGTGGAGAATTTCGCCCAGCCCGCACTTACATAGTACAGCCTGAACGGTGCGGTTGTTATGGCAACGTCGGAAGAGAAGATTTTTCAACGCAGAGTTCACACGAGTCTCTGCAGTGAAAAAATGAAGTCACTCTACAGAAATCTAGGATCGATACTTGTGACGGTAAATCTGTTCCTAATTTCTCTGATGTACATAAAAATTACTTGAATGATTCTCATTTTCTAGAATAAGCACCACTGTAATTTCCGTTACTAAAGAGCCTACGATAATGAAATGCCATTAAAATGGTAAACCTGTTGAATTTCATCCTGACAATGGCAGTGCAGTCTCGACTATACATAAAAGTGATGCACTTGCGGTTGATGCTGTTTTACTGTAAATCCTACGTGCAGTAAAGTGCTCAGATACAGTGGTGGCTCTGTAAATTTGCTTAATCAGTCTTCAGTAATCATTAGTTATAAAGACTTTAGTTTTAATCATAAGTTTCTCATTGTGGAAAATGATAGAATCAACTTACTGGGCTGAGATATTTGTTCTAAACTTAACGAAAGTGATGTCATCCCTGATCAATGCGACACTATAAACAAAACAGATTCTTATAGTTTGCCGAGAAGCTTGTCTTCGAAATATGATTCGTACCTGTCATCTGATTCACGGTCTAACGTTAAAGATACCTTTCATCTTGATGTGTTGCCTAATTCAGTTCCTGTATTTTGCAAAGCACGCCCTGTTCCTGTAAGACTCAAAGAATTGGTCAAAAACGAACTGGAGCGCTTGCAGAGTATTGTTAAAATTTCTAAATTGTATGATAGCCAATGGGCATCTCCTACCGTTATTGTTCTAAAGTCTGACGGTAGTGTATGAATCTGTGGAGATTTTTCAGCCTCCATTAACAATTGGTCGAATCCAGTTCAATCTGTCCTACCTGTTATTGATGTAATTTCTCAAGTCCGCGACGCAAAGTTTCTCTCCAAAATTGATTTGTCAAATGCGTTTCTGCAAATCCATTTGGACAAAGAATCAAAAAAGTTTACGACCATGAACATCTCTGAAGGTCAATTCATGTACAATTACTTACCTTTTGGTTTGCGTCCAAGTCCCGGCATTTTTCAAGCGTTCATGAATAAAACTCTTTCTGGTATCGATAATGTCATTGTGTACCAGGATGATCTACTCATTATGACCTCTTCTTATGATTCTCATATGGAAGTTTTCGACAGTCTTGTCTGTCCTCAAAAATGCTGGAATTTGCCTAAATCTCTCTAAATGTGCCTTGCCACATGATCATGTGTCTTTTCTAGGGTACGTTTTCGATAACAAAGGTGTTCACCCTAATCCTGAGAAATTAGATGCAATTCTCAATGCTCCAGTTCCTAAAAACCACAAACAGTTGCAAGCATTCATTGGATTGTGTAATGTGTATTGTCGTTTTGTATAAAACTTTTCTATTGTCATGCATCCTCTGTAATTGCTACTAAAAAAGGTGTACCTTTCCAGTGGACACCAGAACAGGATAAAAGTGTCCATATAGTCAATGATATTTTCCGATCGCATAAACCTCTAAAATTGTTTGATCCCATCCATGAAACTCTTCTTGAAACTAATAGTTCTGGCCATGGGGTTGCTGCCGCACTTATGCAACACGTTTATTCTTCTCATGATTAGTGTCCTGTTCAATTTGCCTCAAGATCTCTAAATAATGCACAGCGAAACTTTTCTAACATCGACAGAGAGAACCTTATTGTTGTTTTTGGCGTTGAAAAATTTAAAAAATTTCTTCATGTTGCTAAGTTCCTTATTCATAACGATCAAAAACCTCTTTGTAAACTTTTTGCACATAACAAAGGCGTACCTCTCAATTTTTCCGCTCGCATTTAAAGATAGGATCTTAAATTTTCCCAGTTTGACTATGTTTGACTATTTTGAATAGCTGACTATGACTATGTTTTCAGCTATTCGAGAGGTAAATGTAACGGAAGTAGCAATTGTTTTAGTAGGTTGCCTCTACCCACAATTGTAACAGAACTAGAAAAAGAAAGAAAGAAAAAAAAAGAAAAATCGTTTATTTCCAATAGAGATGGTACAAAAGTACCATCATTGGTTCTTAAAATATCTTAAAGTTAATACACTTAGATGATACACACACACGAGTATTGTAATACCCGTGTCACTAGTCGAAAAATGATTGAGGGCAATGTACTCCTAATCTTGCTTAAACTACATTTGATGATACA
>JACJUY010009327.1:22180-33657 GCA_014220935.1 Platorchestia sp. MABIK | reverse complement strand
AAAAACCAAAATATCCACGTTTTTTTTGGCCTTGGTTTTTTTTATAAAAAAAACATGTTTTTTTTAAAAAAAACAGCACGGTTTTTTTTGAGTCACATCTCTAGGTCCATCCAAGCCTAGCACCGAAATTTTAGCTGAATGTGGCAGTGAATGCACAGTTGGTAGTTCAGGATATTTTTTTTCTTATCTTAGAGTATGTTTGCCATCATTTGTTTGCTCTGAAGCGATGGGTATCGTCTAAAAAATTCAAAGTTCTCGCTTATTCGTTTGATCACACCGGGTAAACCCGTGACCTTTGTGTGATCAGTTTTATTTCTTAAAATGTTAGCTTGTTTTTCTCTAATGGCCTTCTGTGCCATTTACCAGCCTCAGAATGGAATGCATAAGATACGCAAAGGGTTAGGTTCGTCCATCTCGTGCTGTGGTAATTTGCGATCTCTGAGGAGATATTGTTGCCACCTCGGCTATAGCTAGAACCTGTATGACTTGATCTTTCTGGGTCCACTTTGCTAACTTCAGTTCAGTTTTCAAACCTTTTTTACTATCTTCGTTTTTATTTACTTCGAACTTGGTGTTTCTATGCGCAGGATATCCTGTGTGACAACACTTGGGCATAGACGCAAGTTTCCCCTAGTCCATACCATTAGGGGTACTGGAAAGCTCTGTCCTCTTTTCTTTATCCAAGCTTTAAAACATATTAAACACTACAAGCTGTTTTCAAGATCAGATGTTCATTTGAACATCATATTTGATTGAACATATTTCAGCTGGTATTTTAAAGACATCTATAGGAAGTGGAAGAGAAAAATTTCAAATTGAATCATATGACCTCATTGCCTGTTGTATGAACTCCACTAAGGTAGTAATCGAACAACAGCAGAAAAAACATGAACAGTGTTGGAATTTATTTTCGTGCATAAACATGCATTCCGTAATTTCCTGTAGTAAGTTCGTCTTGAGCGAAATATGGAATTTATAGAAGCAGTCAATCAGGTATTTTTATCTTGCAGTTTACACCATTGAATTTATTTTTAAAAATGTTCAGGATTTGAGTGGTTCAAGCGCAATAGTAGGAGAGGATGTGCTAAACCATATTTCTAACGTCTTTTATTCTATTTCAGGTACAACGCCAAGAGGCGTCACTGGAGGAGGACCAAGCTCAAGCTCTAAATTGACAGAAGCTTGGGTGCCTGGTTTAGTAATAAACTGATGGCTATCTACCTCGTGTTTCCATGAGCCTTTTCGTAATCACGTTTCAAGTTGAATTAGTTTTTATTACTTTGGAAATCCTTCCCCTCAGGTGGCATGTAATGCAACAGGTTAATCTCAGTCAAATCAGTCTGACGCTTACTGTAAGAACTGGCGTCCCATGGGGAATTTTGTTAAATCACTTCTGCTACAGATAGCGTTAAGAAACTTTCGTTTCTTCCAGTTTTTCCCATATCAGAAAAATAAATTTAGGTTCTCTTATTACAACAAAAGTCTTTCTTAAAGAGGAAGGATGAAGGTACTATTTAGTTTAGTCACAAGAGTGGAAATATTTGCTCAACGCGTTTCTGGTCAAGATTTCACTGCGGCTAGCAATAGGAAAAGTTCATGAATTAGATCGAAGAGTAGTGGGTGGTGAAATATATTACCAGTAAATGGAAAAAGAATCTTTATCTAAACAAAAAAGAACCTACATTACCTTCAGCTCGGGTTCTCGCATCGTCTGTTCGGGAGTGTTTTTTCCAACCCGTTACAACTTTTTGAGGGTTTCAACGTACATGCTGTCGTCTTTTTGCTCTTAACTTGCTATTGCGATGCGCCGAGTATCTTGCGTGGAAATACTTGTTTTTTCTATCCAAACGAGATCCCTCCTCATCGCTCAATACAAGTTTTCATTGTGGCTGGAGAGGCAGAAACATTGCTAACATTTATAAATCCTTGATGCAATTGAGATTTTTTATCCTGGTGAAGGAGATTAAAACAAGGGAGTGTTGGTTTCTTTTTTTAGGCCGTGACAAGCCGTAAGTTTGTCGAGTCGAAAGACAAAAGCAAAGGTTAAACAAAATGAAGCTTATCCGGTTTCGTACAAATTGAGTCCCTAATCTCTTCGGCTAAGTCGTCTAACATACTTCCATTCCGTCTTGATTCGGACTTTCACAGTCCAAACCATTTCAACGCTTCTCTCACTACCTCGCATATTCTATTTTTCTCGAGTTATTCGTTGAAAATTTTTTACTAAAATACTGTACCTTCACCCATCGGTTTTTGTATGCATCAAGTACGAAGAAGGGAAATATATTAACGCGATCGCATAGTTGAGTGACCTCCGATTGTACGAACTAAACCATAGAACTGAATTAAAGAATTTAAAATCTTGGAAGTTGCGAGCTTCACTTAATTGGCTATGGTAGCAACAGGATGAGTTAGAGCATTAGTAACATATCTACATTACACGGCCCCTTTGGCTGCAATCGATTGCAGTGGCTGCGTCTTAAGCGTAATTTCCTAAAACCATAAGAGTTGGAAAGACGTCACAAAGTATAGATGAGATTTTACTAATATTTCAAGGTGATGCTATACGTTATCTTTCATTAAAGTTGGTTATAAAGGCGCTTTCTGGAAAAGTTATTCAACTGCGACGAAATATTCCGTCATTACTCTTTTTCTCTGTCCAATTGATTTCTTGAATCGAATGGCATCTCTCGGGCTAAATTTTTCGAAGAGATAGAACCTGCGTTGTCTCAAACTCTTCGGTCATTACACGTAAGCGAGCGATTTTCACCACAAACAAGGATTTATCATTTGGTAGTCAACGACAATGCATATCAATGGAATCAAGTTCTGTTAATATTTTAATATATAGTAATTCACTGAAGAAAGCAGAAAAACGGTTTGAAAATTTCACTGAATGGAATTAAGCTCGAGTTCAGCGCTGTGACGAAGAAATTTAAAGAAAAGGGGATTGAAGGAATTCTGGACGGAGACATGAAAGAGATGTGCAATTTGTTTTACTAACCGTAAATGGAGGAAGATAAAAATTGTATACTCAAGGTTAACTTACATTTTTCCCTGAGTCGAACGATATTCAAAGAAAATCAAGTTGCAAAAATTACGTGTCACGGCTGGCATATCTTTCTTTACTTGTGGACAGGCGTCTAGGTGAGGTCAAAAGGTGAATTAATTAGCAGAAGATCGGATGCGCTGCCCTCCCTCGCGAGACGGAAGGAAAGACTGAATATTGAGCTTTTAAAACCAAGGGACATGGAGCCTAAATTTTTTTATGGTTTTGGGCAGCCGTTGGTACCAAATTGTCATGATGATTTTGTTCAGCCTTCCTTAATCGAAGTCGAGAAAGTGAGTAAAAGAAAGAAACACATTATGAAGTTTAAATAATCATACATTAGTGAACTACTTAATCAAGTAAGAAACTAATGAGGGAAACAAGGTGAGAACGTTGGTGCGAAAAATCCATGAAGGCATGAATTACGATGAGCTGCTCACACAACGAGAACAAATGATTACCATCTACAGCATCATCTCGAGAAATGAGCCATACCAAGAAAATCAGAGGAGCTGCGAACTGAGATGGAGTTATTTCATTAGAAATACTGCCCGCAACTAGTTGGACATGCGCGGCGCGTAAAGCTATCACGAGGCGGCCACCAGGACTAGCAACGCTGGCGCTGAAAACAGCACGCGAGCGACGGGAATCCTCGCGAGATGCCAGAAGGGCGAGCGGCGCGCAGTCGCGAGTCGTTATGAGAATTGTGGCCAACATTTGTTGATATTCACTGCAGCCAGGCAAAAACTTGAGCATTCAACAGTCCCCGAGTTGACCCAAACGAAACAAGTCAAGCATGTCAATATTATGAAATGTAGAGTTGTGTTCCAATAGCAACCCATAGACGGCAGTCGTTTATTCTGATTCTAAATTCATAAGTTGGAGTTTTCTATTCAGTGGCATCAGGCTAGACGCATCACCTGTTCTGCGAACGTTTGGACGAAGGCTAAAACTTGGACAGTTCACCATTAATTATTTTGAAGGCCTCCCTACAGTTCGGCCGTTCATTGCCACAGTAAACACGAAGTCTTCCTACTGACTCATCCAGTACACGCGCTCACACATGAGCAAGACGGTATCTGTAGAGCTGAGTAACAAGTATTGCACACATATTCTGAGGCCTAGCACAGTCAAAAATTAACAAGTTAGAAATCTACTGAAAATCCATAAACATAACAGTTTCGTAAAGGAAGACGCTCCTCGCCGTTCTGTGAATCAGTGCGAGTCTCCGCAAGCCTTTCGATGCGATCAAAATTCGTTTAGAAATTAATTCAATTTTGAGACTAAGCGTAGCTTTCATCGATAATTTCACTTGAAAAATTTCATTGTTGAAGAGTCAAACTAGCTAAGTTCTATCATTGATAACAAAAATAATTGGAGCTGCAAGATTGACAGGGAAAGCACTGACGTGTGAAGTCCGAACACCAACACAGAAATGCTCGAGAGACCAGAGAGACGGACAGAACTAACGTTACACTCGCGACAGAAATGCTTGAGAGAATCAATGAATTTCAATGAAGTTGAGGAGAGGGGCAGGCAGGTCGCCCGGTGCGACAGGGAGGCGGTAGCAGCGCACCGCCCGGGCCGCGAGGCACTTCAGAGGCAACATGGGAAGCTCGAGTCCGTCGTTGCGGACCGCAGCGTTCCTAGCGAGGATGTTCCCGGCGTGGTCGCCCGACGATGTGGCCTGGTCCACGTGAGCCCCTCTTCGCAACAGCATTTCTATGATCTGCAACACAGGGCCAGCTATTAAACCATGCTCTTTTGTAACCGTCTTCATTCGTGTCATATGGATGTTTTCTCAAGTAATTCATAATTCATGCGATGCCATGCACCAGAGGGAATCAAAACAGCTCTTGCTTCATCATGCAGTGACCACACGAGGCAACCACTGACTCGTCCCGCTAAACCGACGACGGGAACACACAAGATTACTAGTAATAAAAATTGATTGATTCTAGAATAGTTTCAGCGTCCTTTAACATCTCCTTTGAACACAACACAACAAAGATGTCCAAAGAGAGCAAGGATAGAGACACCATTTAGTATGGAGTTGAGGAAACGGAAAATGTAAGCGCAACATGTTTTTCCCACACAAATCCCCAGCCCATAGAAATAGGAAGATTAGAAGGAAGGCTATGTTGAAGAAGTTACAGAAGAAACTCAGAGATGCTGAAAAAGAGAACAGCGGTGAACTGAAGAGAGTGATCCTTAATTAACGAAACCAAAATTACTTCAGCAAAAAGAAGGCTTAGCTAACTCTCAGATCGGGACCTTGCATTTTTTCCATGGGAGTATTAGTTCCCATAGATATAATAATCGCATCCCTGAGGGGACCAGGAAGGAACGAAAATGCGATAGTATAGATTATTAGGTAGGTACATTACATAAGCTGGTTACAGGTTATGTAAGAGAAGAATCATCAAACCACTCAATTGGGATATTTAGAATGCGCTCATTCGCAAGATAGAATCTCACAACATCGGGGAAAATGGTTCATTTTAGTTGAAATGAAACAAGAAAAATACAAAACTGGACCTTGAACAAGAAAAAAATCCGGCAGAGAAGTATATAAGTTCCTTCGTCATAAGAAGTTGGGGATATTATTAAGTACTTACCAACAAGCGGTAGGTATGAATTCAAATTACGTGCAAGGAAATTGTAATTTCTTCCTGCTAAACTCTTCTTGATTATAGCCAAGTTCCAACTGTCAGACACCTCATTGCCTCTACCAAGATCACTCACGTGAAGAATAATTATTCACCGCGCACACATCTCTCAATTTGCGACAGTTTAATTCGTTTCCTAGTGAATTAGATGTAACATTTCTCAAACACTTCCCACCTGCAGGTTCTGAACACGAAGAAATTAGGTCACTGCGACAGGCGGATTCCACACGGTAGAAGTAAAAAACCCGAGGCCATCTAGGAAACACAACTCAACAGCCGCCTGCAAAAGTCATCCTGACGTTGCATCCAACAGACCAGGGGTTCTCAAAGTGGGGTCCACAAATTTCAACGAATTTAGCAGTGGATGTAGTTTAGGTATTTATTTATTTATTTACAGCTTTCCATGACTGTTGATATCATGAAACAGTACGTACAATGGATATATACATTTATTCCTGAGAAGGACCCACGTAAGGGGGTCCTCAGCTAATTTTTGTGTAATAAAAGTGGTCCTTGGTTGAAAAAAGTTTGAGAATCCCTGCAAGACGCCGTACGTAGCTGCAGCGCCCCAATTGGAGCACTGCTCTTGAATTAATCAGAGTTGCGTATTTTGGCACCTAATTTAATCTGGACACTTATCCTAAATGTTCCATTTTTCTCTAAAATTATAGAAACGTTAAAAGCTCGTAGCAAAAGAATTTAAGCTTTAGCAGAGCATTGAACGTCACCCGGCATTTAGCGTACACACAAAACACTCATGGTTTTACGGAGTGTTATAGGCTGAGACAGAGTAACTTTAAATGATGTCGAGACAACATAACAGCGAAGAGCTACATTGGTGAACAGTGTCGTCATCCTCGAGAGGCGTTGGATTCAACCTACTACTGGCAAACAAAAGGCGTAGCCCAATAAAAGCAACAGAAGGGAACACCAAGCCTCTCTTGAACATGTTCGAAGAGAGCCAAGTTTACGACAGAAGTGCATATGAGGAAACTTTTAAAAAACATTCGGAATCAGAGCTCAACAGCTCTCTGCCGAATATACAAGCGAGTCGAACTCTGCTCACGACGGTCAACTTGTAAAGTTTCGGTGTGAAATGATAAGTTAAAGTCGTATAACACTGCAGCTTTTAGGAGAAACCCAACATTTCTAGTAGACATCTGCTGCTAATGCTCGCCGTAGCCGAGTTGTTATGAACGCGCGCTTCCGAGATGTCGTGGGTTCGAATCCCGGTGCTGCGCGGCGATTTTCCCATTGGGTATTAGAGGGCACAATACTCCACTCTACCCAGGTGTCGAAAATGGATACCGGCTTTACGAGGGAAACCGTCGTGGCGTCCTGGTGTTAGTTATTAGGCATTTGAAAAACTAATATACAAGATGATGTGTATCAGGATTGATTTGATAGTAAAAATATTGAAGGGTGCTGATAAAGTCAACATTAAAGCACAGGATTGACTGGAATAAAGCACCCTACTGCAGACAAGCGCTTTACCTCCTTCTTGTAGTGTCGGGTGTAGGAGGCCAGGAAGAGGGGCGTGCAGCCCTCTCTGGACGCGGCGTTGACGTCGGCCCCGCAGTCGAGCAGTAGGGACGCCACCGCACAGTTGGGGAACAGCGTGTCTGTAGCGCAGCTCGACAGCGCCCCTCCGGACGGCGGCGCCAGCTTCACATTCGTCGTTACGCTGATGTGCAGCAACGACCACCGCTCTACAACAGTGACTGGGTTCAGACGAACTATTTTTTGTACATAGTCACTCAGAGTTTGCATTTGTATGAGGCAAGGCTCTATACGAAGGATGACATGCAGTAGACAGATGAAGACGTTGAGAGCCTGGTCGAAATTGTTCTGTTGCTGCCTGTACTCGGGTCTGACCACCAGGAGCTTCATGCTCTCTCCCAGCTCATTGCCGATCAGCGTTAAAGCACGAAAAACATCACTAAATAAAACAATGTTCTTCACTTCGGCGATCGGAAACTTCATCATGTCCAGCAATAGTTTGACAAGCGCGTGCGAGTTGAAATAAACTTCATTGTACAAGATGGAATCTCTACGGATCCTAAGCTCAAGAGCCAGGAGCCAGAGCTGGATGCAGCGCTGGTACCGCGCAGAGTCCGCGTACGCCGCGCCGCGGATCATGAGGCGATATATCGTGTCTTTGTGAGAGGGACCGAGGACTCTCATGCAGACCAGCAAGCTTTGCATTCTGATCGCATCCTGATCTACAATGACATTGTCCAGATCGTCTAACGTGATGAATTCCTTTAAAAAATTAAATGTGCTTATAGGGGTCAGGATTTCCTTCCCGATACCAGAATTCTGTCGCAGTAGCGCAGCTGTCCTCCACTGCGTGATGGCTTCATGAATGTCATTATGTTCATCTAAGTAGGTCGAGCCTAAAATTTCGAATCCATCGGCAATTCTGCTCGGTGACAGACCCAGCACTTGAATGAAATAAGAGAATATCTGGAGCGCCCCCTTCAGGCATGCCGTCTGCACTGCATCATCGCCCAGGCGACTTCTGATGAACGGGTCGGCACCGCGCTCAATGAGCAATTTAACTGTCTCGAATCTATCTTCTTCCACGGCGTAGTGCAACGCTGTTTTGTTCTTGACATCTTGCGCATTGATGTCGGCTCCATGGTCGAGCAAGAACCGGCACAACTCCACACTCTGGACGGAATTGATGAGACAGGTGCCTCCATTGTAGTTAGGCTTGAGAACATCAGCCCCAGATTCCACCAAATACTTGACAATGCTAACATGACTCATAAAGCACGCACTCCGAGCTGGCGTGGACCCCGTGTCTGAGACACTGTTCACGTTGGCACCGTTAGCCACGAGGACTCTGACGACCTGTTCATGACCCGCCACTGCCGCGGCCCACAGCGGGGTGGCCACGTGGCTAGACCTGTCGTCGTGCACCTCGTACGAACCTCGGATCTCCAGGTCACATCCACAAGTGGTGCACAAATACTCGACAACCTCAGCAAGGCCCCGCCTACACGCTATGAAGAGGGGCGTGAAGCCACTCATGGGTTTGTTTACGATCTGCTGCCGGGTCTCCCTGGGGAGCTTCTCGAGGCTGTAGCGCACGGCGTAGCAGAGGCGCGCACCCGGCGCCATCGCGCGCACTTCCATGTGCAGCTCCTCCAGCACGTGGCTCATGAAATCGTCCGCGTCGTCCTTGCTGCGCCACATGATCTTCCTTCTGAACGTCGTGAACATCTTCTCCTTCTGCACTTCTGCAGTGCTCTTTACAACTAACAAGAATTTCACTTACAATCAACTTTTCAAAATGCATGTACACCTGGAAAAGAATCTGAATTTCATTCATTATGGATTCACCTTTGTAATATTTAATCCCACACTGCTATGATCCCGCTGAACATGATAAACCAAAAAGTTCCTGTCACGGCAGCAACAGTTGTAAATGGGACAAGAATAAATCGACAAATCTGAGTACAAGAATATGAGCTCGTAATTTTAAATTTTGAGACTAATCTGATCATTTGTATTAGTAGCACCAGGTGAATTCTTAAATTTCTCAAAACTTGGGCAGCACGCACCCTGTTAAAATGAATTCAAACCATTTGGTTCTGCTTTAATTTATTTTAGAAAGCTTCACAATCCCTGAACATAGCAATATTATCAATTTTACTTCCTCTGTCTTGCAGTTATTTAATGACCATTTCTAAGAAGGAACCCTTTTTACAGCTTCAAATGCTGTCCACAAAGTTGAAGAGAATTGCAAAGTGATGTTCAGGACACGCTTTATGCTGGTTTTTATTCTGGGACAATTGAAAGCTGTGTAAAAAATTAAATGAAAGTTCTGAAATGCTACTGTGCAGCCCATAAAGGACTACATTCCTGATTATAAAGATTTTCAACAGACACCAATTATTTGGCTACACTTTACATCAAGACATTTCTCCTAAACTATAATTTGATCAATCAAATCCTTAATGTGAGAAAAAATCTTCAAAGTTTACTAAAAATACTGCAGGTAAGGTTGTAATTGTTGAGTATTCTATTTCAACAAAAATAAGGCCTAACAAACACCCAGCTTGAGACCTCACATTTTCCCTTTAGGAACTCTAATTCTCATAGATACAATAGTTGTAGCAAAGATAGAAGTGGGAATGGTTTATCACAATATAGGATAAGACTCTTACAAAGCTTCCTGCGGCATAGCTTTTTTCTTTCCTAGATTTTATTCAGCTGTTTGTGTTGAATTTATTTCCTAGCAGCCCTCATAGCATGGCAGCGTGGCTGTTATTTCATGTGGCAACATTAGTAGGAAAACATCTCTACCATTATGGAGGCCACCACAAACTACTCTATCAAGCCACTCTGAAGCCCTCTACTATTACTTTCAGGCTATGCAACTGAGAGCATTTTCACCTCATCACAGCAGTTGTAATATTTCTAAAAATTTTCAACATGAGAGTTTACAAAAAAGTGCTGACACCCAACACAAATGTATGATAAGAGCTATTGAATATTGGATGTGATCTCAAACACAGCAATCTTAGCTTTGTCTTTACCTTTGAAAAGTTACTCAAATGATGTTCCAACACATGGTAAACAGAGCTTTAGTTAACTCAAATAAGGGCCTTGCAAAAGGGAATTGTTGACATAAATTGTAGTTTGATTGGCAGGCAAACAGTATTTAAACATTCAAGAGCTATTTGTATGACATATGCCTGTGTTAGCTTAGATCTGCACTTACAAAGTTTTTTGACAGCTTAAACCAACATCCTATCAAAGAAGTAGCATAATCTACTTGCCAGCTCCTGCAAATTACACTAAATTCAATCTAATATAAGCTAGAAAAATGTGCAATTGGCTGTTAAACTTGAACTAGGAAGTAAGGTCTGTCAGCAATTATTGGGCCTGCATTAGAGCCTACAATTCCCTCTACTAAACACACAGAACAGGATTGTTCCCCAGAGTTTTTTGCCTGTGAACTAGATTTGATTGATACAATCAATCAGGGATCATTGCAAAAAACAGCAAAAATGACTAGGAAAGCCAACGTATCAAAACTAAACCTACACCTTCATGCACTGGAGGTCATCTGATCCTTCATAAGCAAGTAACTGTTCAAAGTCATTGTCTCTTATTTTAGATATTCACTAAAAGTTTTCACAGCATCAAGCACAATGAGATTGTATTCCTCATCCAACTCTACAAGAAAGAGATATTTGTTAAGGAGAGGACACTAATTAATTTTTGCATTTTTGTTAGTCCTATAGTCCTAATCAATATTTAAACTTTTACTGCTTGCATCATGGTAATTAGATCAAAATCAACAACTTTTCTTCTATGCACTTTCCGTGGTAAATGAGTATTTTACGAGTTATAGTAGTAGGTTACCTACCACAATTCTAGTCTTTCAAAAGCGCAAAAAATTACCTTATTACCTTAGGTTAGGTTAGATTAGATTAGATTAGATTAGTTCAGTTACGTTGCGTTACATCACTGCTATAACTTGTTTAATTCCCATTTGCAACAGCAAGTGCATGCAGAAAAGTTGTTTATTTTAAACTAATTACCATGATGCAAGCAGTAAAAGTTTAAATATTGATTAGTATCCTCTCCTTTACATTTACCAAGGAAGTCAATACCAGAATCACATTTAACAGGGTTGGTATACCACTAAATTCATAATGTTGACACTATGTTTTAGCAGAAAAATAGTAAACATTGTACAAAGTCTGTATGAGAACACAAGCGCTATCTACAGGTTAGGAAAT
>JACJUY010009327.1:9518-21084 GCA_014220935.1 Platorchestia sp. MABIK | reverse complement strand
AATGAGATAAAGAAATGCTCGAAGTTTAGCCTCTCCCGTATCTGCTCGCTTCCAGATTGCTACAGCTCTAAATACCTTCTCTACCACACCTAATAGTCTGGGGTAGGAGGAAAAGCGCTGAAGTTCCACAATCTGAGCTTCACCTAAGGGAGCGACATTAACTGCTATGCACATATCGGAAATAAATTGCTGCGGAATGCATCCTAAGTGACCCTTAGGCCACTTGTCTCTACTTTCTTTGATCCAATGAGGGACCTTCTAACCATACCTGTTTACACTCTAGAAACTTCGATATTTTAACCCCACGTGTTAGCATATCGGCTACGTTAAACATCGTGGGCACGTACTCATAGCTGTAGGCAGCCAAATTCTTTCCTTCAAGCTGCTTACGCATGGCTTATTTGTCTTGTAGTCTGTTGCTTACAAATACATTTTTTCTAGGAGGCTTGCTGCTCAAGAGCCAAGCTAGGGTGACTTGGGATTCAGTAAGAATAGTTACATTAGACACTCTATTTGGAAAGTCACCATCAAACAGAAGAGATGCAAGGCTCTGATAGGCGAGAAACACTGCCAAAAGCTCAAGGGAAGGAATAGTTCGCTGGCGAGTAGGCGAAACATTAACTTTAGAGAAAAGTAATGCGCTGCGTTCCTCTTGGATGCCCTAAATACAGGTGCCAAAGGCGCTAGCACTAGCATCACAAAATTCTACAAGTTGCGTAGTTTTGGTCTCAGCCAAATTCATCCTAGGAAACTCATAATCCTTCAACTCCGAAAACTCCCGACAATAGCTTTGCCACTCCTTACACAAATCTTCCAGAACAATCTGATCCCAACCTAGCCGCAAGGGTGTTAATTTTCTCAAAATGAGCTTACCTCGCACAGAAAAAGGCAACAGCATACCCAATGGGTCATATATAGACGCTACTTCCGAAAGTATCTTCCTTCGAGTTTTGCACGAAGAGTCCAGCTTTTTTACAGACAGAGAAAGAAGGTCAGTAGAAGTGTCATAGTCGTACCCTAGTACTCTGGAATGCACTTCGGCACTACATAGAGCAGGGTCAATTTGTGAAAGAAGATAAGAATTGTTGGATTTCCATTTGTGTAAGGGAAACCCACTCTCCTCAAATGCACTATTGGCGCTTCGAAATGTGCTAAGCGCTAGCTCAGGGCTCTCAGTTGTAAATACTAAATTATCGACGTACAGCTTATTCGCCATAACGTCTCTAATTGTTAACTCAGTTATAGTTTGAGCGTGCAATTTGAGCAGATAGTTAAGAATATAAGGAGACGCAACAAACCCGAACAAACGCGTAGTGTAACGATAGTACACAAATTTATCATCCTTGTAAAGGATAAAACTGAACAGATTACGGTCAAAAGTACTAGCAAGTTTCACTTGCAGGAAAGCCTTAAATATGTCAGACAGAACCACTACGGTATTTGCACGGAAATAGACCAAAAGTCCTAACAAATTATCCATGAGATTAGGACCTACATAGGAGGCTTCGTTCAGACTTGGCAAACCACCGAATTTCAACGAGCAATTAAAAACTGGTCGAATTTTAGAAGTTTCGACGTGTGTACGTATGACAGGCCTATGCGGGATCCATTTGTGCGCCCGCACATCTATCCTTTTGACAGAAATAGGCTCAATGATTCCTAATTCAAGCTGCTCACGGAAGACAGCGTTAAAGTCACCTTCAATCCCCTTCTGGGCATTGTCATTCGCAATTTTACGAGCGAGATAACGGGCCAAAACGAAGTTTTGAGGAACTTTGGCCGGCAATTGGCGGTTCCAAGGCAGCTGGACCGAATATCTACCTTCTTCATATACAACACTACTCTTAAAATCTTCCAATTCTTTATCATTCTCTTCCTCCTTAGAGGGTACACCAATAAGCTTTAGGTCTAGTAGTCGCTCAAGTCCAGTCTGAACTTGACTCTCATCTGAAACGTCCAATAAGGAAGTGCATACCTTTGGAGCGTCAAAAAAATCAGTTAACACCTTACTGAAACGTTTCTCGTTCAATTTACTTGTGGCAACTTTCTTTTTAACTTTCGTTTTAGTTTCGCTGTCAAGAGACAGAGATGGTTTACAAGATTTAACTTCAACATTTCTTTTGAGTATGGTTGTAAGATTATTATCTATCTTCCTAGCTTTAGGAGCAACAAGAGAATTAAGTTAGAGAGGAGTTGTAACACCTTAACTCCCCAAAAGGCAAAAAACCGTTAGAAACGCGCATTACCTTATAGCCATTAACCTTCTGTAATTCAAGTACTTTAAAAGCTTGAAGAGCATCCACACCCAAAATCCCTTGGACCTGGATGCTATCATTAATAATTTCAGGAAAGGAAGTCGACTAAGGAAATTTAGTTTTCAAGGTTTCGAGTCTATCCTTCAAATCTTTCATGCCCATCTGGAGCCTTAAATTTTTTATTGCGAAGACATCAAGCTCATGCTTCTCACTGATCGGAAGCACGAGTTCAATGCTAATTTGCTTACCAACTGTAGGGACAGAAGCACCTACTGTGTTAATAGTTTGCTCTTGCAGATCCCCATCAAAAGAGTCAGAACCCAAGGAATCTAAGTCAACCATCGTAGTCTGACTTCCAGTGTCTATTAAGTAGTTAATACGTTTCGTTACACCACCATATTTGGTTGTAAGAGCTAAAAGAGGGCACATCCTAAAACGTGCTTTCAACCGTCAGGTGGTAGAAGCATTAAGAACACCAATTTCAATGATTTTAGGACATAAAGGGCTAACATGAGTGTTAGCTTTGCACAGAGAACACAGAAATGGAAGACCCTTAACTTTGGAAGGACATGCACTAGACAAATGCTTGCAACTCAGACATATAGTACACAATTTCAATTTACCAGCCCGCTTCACACGCTTCTCGTGCGAATTGAATCGCCTACATGAGAATGAGGCATGGTTAACCTGGTTACAGAATCGACATACCTTAACAACAGGCGGCTTACTAGGCCTAGGTGAATGTTGCGTTTTGTCCCTAACCTCAGTCCGGGTCGCCACTTCTACCTCCCTACTACGGAATACACGTGCCGGTTTAGAATTGCTATTTGTTTCAAGAAGCGAAAGCACTTTGTGCGCATTCTCAAACATTTCTAAAGAAAAGAAACTCGCTTTGGAATAACGCAGGAGTTCCAACAGAAAAAAATCAGGAAGTTTAGTTTTAATGACAGCAGAAAGGAGAAGGTTTCCCGATTTCTCTCCCGAGAAATCCAAACACAGCTTGGAAAGTTCAAGCAGGCGAAACTTAATTTTAGTTCGGAAAGAATTTATTTCGGCTAGACTCTGCACACTGTGACAGCCAAGAACCACATCAAGAGCTAATGAAATTAACCTATCAGCATTAAGTAAGTCTTGCTTGAGCAGAGCCCAAGCAGACTGAAAACTGGTCTCTTCATTAGGAAGTCCCTCTATCAAGCTGAGAGCTCTTCCTTGAAGTTGATTTTTAAGAAAAATGAATTTTTGCCTTTCACTCATGCTAGGATAAGCTTGAAGGGCATTAGAAAAGGACTCTTGAAAGTGAAGGAAGTTAAAGGGGCAGCCTTCATTGTCACTGAATTTTTTCAGTGACAACTGAGGAGCTCTAAAGATATTTAAAGGTGCATCAGAAGGAGAAACCTTAGACACAGAAGGTAAACCGGTATCACTAGAGTTTAACACCTGAGACTGTGAAATTTGATTTTTAAGTTCTACAATTAACTCAATCACCTGAACCTCGTACTCTGCCCTACCAGCTAGTTCCTCCTCAGAAACCTCATCAAAATCAATAGGAATAGTAGAGGACAATAGTCTAAAGGACTGCAGCAGTCCACTCAACTGAGGGATAGCTTCAACGAGAAAGGCAGTCTCACAGCTAGGTGAAAGTGTTTTTTTTCTAAGAGCGGTAATGCCACATTTTATGCCACGCAACTTAATGCTTAAGGCTAAGGCAGTATATTTTTCAGTTTCCATAATCAAATCAAATTTCAATGCTTATGCAGAAAAAGGAAAGTTAACAATCACTTCTACACTCTTGAGTGGACAAGTTACATCCCTTTAAAATTCATAGAAAAATACATTAATGAATAGAAATACACAAACAGCACTTTTTTCCCCCACCAATTTTTAGTTTAACATCAGTGCAATTTTTAAAGTTTACACATTTAAAGTTTTTTTTTAAGGAATAGTTAACTTTATATTTTGAGTGAACCTAATAAAGGTTAGACGAGATTCAACAGAGGCCAGTACCTATAAGAAGTGTAAGGTTCTAAAGCAACACAAACAAAAAATGAACCTCGAATAACAACGCAACACCGGTTCCACTCGTCTTATATCTAAATGAGACTGAGACCGGCCCCCGCTACACCGGACAGCGGCTTCAAGCAGCAAAAAAATTGTTTATTAAGTTATCACCAAAATTTTGAAGTAAAAGAGAGAAGGAAAAATTTAAGATGAGGACAAATAGATTCCAGGATTTAACCTGTCGAATTCTAGCCAAGCTCTACCAGCACTAGCTGAAGCTGAGATCAACCGGCTGAATTGCCTTTTAGGCAAAACTGCGCCAAAGCAATCCTGCTTTAAAAGATAATGTTCATAATAATTTTCGAATGAAATTTGTGTGCTTTCCACCCGATCCAGTGGACACTATCCCAGAATTTAACGGGACCTACAGCACACAAATTGCCTGGCACCCATCTGGGGCCGGTAACACTGAAATAATGATAATTAAAGACAAGCGGAACATGACTTGCTGAGGGGCTCACCTGAAGATTTCGAAAATTATGTTCAGGCGAACAATCTTCAATGAAGCCGGCCGTCCAGGACGCAACTGTCCCAGGTAGCGAGGGCGGTTAGCCGGAGTACAGCGGAGCACATTAGTAGATGCTCCCGCGCTCACAGCTCAGTTCAATCTGACGTGTCAACCTCTGGCAGACACGCACGTTAGCTTGCCCGAATCCGTTGCTATGGCATGGGACTCGTAACAAGAAGAGCAGACGAACATTTTAGTGTTTGCATATACGTTTGTCGCCGAAGATGTGAGAAACCCCAGCCATTGCTCCGCTTAGTCGTAAATTATCAGCGTTAGTAAATTTTAGGCTGATTAAGTGGCTCACAGCCCAAGAACTTTATTGCGGAAGGCCTTTAAATCTGCCTTACAAAGTCCGCAAGGGACCTCAGCGTTCGAGCAACTTCTAGAATTTCGACAACGTGTACATACATTTCAGAATTAGAAACTTATTCGTTCGAACGTATAGAGATATAAATTTATGGATATAACAACCCAAATTTAGAATTAATAAACAATTTCAAAGTGTACAAGGACCTTTGGTATTTGGCTTGCAGCACTAAGTTTTAATTTAATTGCTATTTTCCCATAGAACTCAAACATTACAACCACATTCTGGAGAAAATAATAGTTTTTCAGTCGCATGCTTTCAAAGTTATTTTTACCAACGCAATACTGATAAAACGCTAACTTAAATATTTCTGTATCGGCCATGCCCATCGCTTTGAGCTGACCCAGAAAAATTTAAAGATTTCTCCTCTTCACATTTGCCTCTCACAGATGACCAACCTGTATTTCCTCAGTATTACTTAGGAAAAAAGGATTTATGTTTATAACTAAAAAACTATTAGTTGATACATAAAAAAGGTATGTTTGAAGCCAATTTTAGGGCCGTGCGCCTAACGAAAGACCTAATATAAAAGTGTTCGGCAGTGGCACGCTGTAAAGTATAGGTATTGACAAAGAAAATGCTTGGGATAGGTATAGTTTTTAAATTTATGAGGTAAATAATACCTAATAGATTAGATAGATTTGTGCTGGGCATAGCCAGTAGTAAAATTCAAAACAGTTCACTGAATGAAGCTGGCCTAACATGGCAAAAAGCCATGGATCTTGCCACAGCCAAAGAAATCACACTGAGAGAAACTGTGGTGTTGAGGGCCCTGACAGACGAGCGGGTTGGCCGCCGCGGGTGCAAAGCGGGTCAGCCACTGCGGAACCGATTTTGAAAGAGTTTATGTTGATTTATATGTAAAAGCCAGCGTTTTACATATGAATCAATATAAACTCTTTCAAATCGGTTCCGCAGCGGCTGACCCGCTTTGCACCCGTGGCGGCAAACCCGTTCGTCTGTCAAGGCCCTGAGGCAACCAAATTCCATTTTGAATATTGGCCAGGCTAAAATGCAGTAAATTGCTATCAAGCATCACGGTAAAACTCAGGCCCAAGCTAGCCCCAAATCAGCGCGCAGCGGCTGTGGTAATCTGCACTGGTGAAGAGATTGGTCCTATAAGGACAGTGTTTGTCATGGTTATGGCCAAAAGGGTCATCTTAAAAATATTGCTACAAATTTAAGAACAAAAACCTTCTAATGAAAACAAAAGTAGTTTTGTGCAAGCTATGCATGAAAAAGGGAGAGGAAACACTACCCTAACCCTAATAAAACTGTCAATGCAACCAATGCAGACTACCCAGCTTCTAATCAGGGTTGCTATGGAGAGGTTTGTCAGTGGCAGGGGAATGTAAGCCACCAATTAAAGCCCAAATGATGCTAAACAACTTTCCCCTAGAGATGGAAGTAGACACTGTTAAAATTAGGTTAGGGTAAGTGATTGAGACTCTTTCAGTCTTTGTATTTTCAGTAACACAGAACAGGACAACAGTAAGTTTACATCACGAAGGATAGCGGTGGAGTGGCGTCCAGCAAAACATGAGAACCATGAGCTCAGTTCTCAGAGCAGAGTACTTGTTTAAACAGATTCTAACATTAAAACACTAACATTATTATAATACACATATACATTCAAGGTGCTACAATAAAGATTTCAACAGACACTGGCACTGCCATGTCTATTTTTTTCAAAAGCTGCATGCTTTAGGTTGCCCATCAAGGCAAGACCCGAGTTGAGAACTTCTGATGTTAAGCTCAGCACTTATGGTGGGGTTGAACTAGTAGTTTGTGGAGAAATTAGGACTAACATGCAGCGTGAAGCTAGTGGTAGGGTTCCTCAGCTAGCAACTATTGTAGTTGTAGACAGTGTGAGACCAGCATTGCTAGGTAGAGACGTGATTGTTTCCCTCGGGTTAACTATAGTGGCAGACAGCGTGCATAAGCTTGTTGCTCAACCTAAAGGGCTAATACAAAAATTTTCCAGCCTGTTTCAATCAACCCTTGGTTGCTTTAAGGTAAGAACTTTCAAAATTGAGATTGACCCTAATATTTCTCCCAAATTTTGTGAGGCCAGGAATGTGCCTTCCGCACTAAGGCCTAGGGTGGAGGCAGAACTAGATAAATTGGTACTGGGAGGTATCCTCGCCCTTGTGCAGTACTTTAGATGGACAGCAGCCGTTGTACTCTTTTAACTGTGAACCGTACCACTAGGTTAGAAACTTACTTGTTACCCAGGGTTGAAGATTTATTTAGCAGGTTAGCAGGAGGAGTTATATATTCCAAGCTAGACATGTTTCAAGCTTATGCCCAGTTGCCTCTAGATGAAGAATCAAAGGAGCTGACCGTCATTATCACCCAGAGGTCTGTTTGCATATAACCGACTAGGTTTTGGCATTGCTTCTGCACCTGGAATCTTTCAGCTTGCAGTGGAGGGACTATAACAAGGTCTTCCAGGGGTATTTTTCTACTTGGATGACGTTCAAGTGAGTGCTACTAATGAGCAAGAGCCCTCCAAGCGTCTCCATCAAGTCGTATCAAAATTACAAGAGGCAGGGCTTAAACTGAAAATGGATAAATGCTAAATAGGAGGATCACAAGTATCCTACCTCGGATACCAAATTGGCAAGGATAGGTTGTCCCCACTGCAGAGAAGGTAGCAGCAATCCAGAATGCACTGGCTCCTACAAAGGTGACTCAGTTGAGAGCGTATTTGGGGTTGCTAAACTTCTGCAGAAAATTTTTAAGATCGTCTGCAACTGTGTTAGAACCCCTAAATGCGCACTGAGAGACAAAATACCTTGGAATTGGGATGCAATTAAGTCAGGAGAGGGCATTCCAGAAAGCTAAAGAAGCCCTCGTAAACTCTCAGACCTTAATCCATTTTGACCCTAACCTACCCACAGTGGTAGTGGCTGACAGTAGTGCGTATGGTGTTGGAGCAGTGTTGTATCACCTTATTGACGGAATTGAACTCCCCGCCATTTTACCTCCCGAGCTCTAACAGCAACAGAATGTAACTACTACCAGACGGAGAAAGAAGCCCTTGCCATAGTGTTTGCGTTGCGGAAATTCCATTGCTACCTGTGGGGACAGGAATTCAAAGTGAACACCAATCACAGACCTTTATTAGGACTATTTGATGCTGGTAGAAGCATCTCTCCGATGGCATCCGGGCGCATTCAAACTTGGGCACTACTGTTGCAATCCTACAAGTTTACCTTGCGTCACCGGTAGGGCATACGGTTGGACACAGCTGATGCTCTCCGTCGTCTGCCCTTAAAAACTCCCGAGGAAGCCACGCCCATCCCAGCGGAATGGACTTCCCCAGTTAACTTCCTTGAGTTAGCCCCGGTCACCAGCACCCACATTCGCGATAGCACCACCCTAAGGGACCCAGTACTTTCAAAAGTATACAAAATACTGTCAGGTAGGCTGACCTTCGACAGTAATTGGGGACCCTGATCTCGCTCCGTACACTAGGAGGAGGGACGAATTGTCCCAACAAAATGGCTGTGTGCTCTGGGGAGTAAGAATTATTCTATCCCAAGCCCTCAGGCAAGCTATTGTGGATGAACTTCACTCTGGCCAAGCAGGATTGTCCAGGATGAAGGAACTAGCTCGCAGTTACGTTTGGGGGCCAAACTTGGACAAACACCTGGAAAAACGACTAAGTCATGCAGCGAGTGTCTGAACACCCGAGCAGCACCGATGAAAGCTGAACTCCATCCATAGGAATGACCGGCGAAGCCTTGGCATCGCATTCACATTTACTACGTGGGCCTAATGGATGGAAAATGCTACCTAGTGATCGTGGATGCACACTCTAAGGGAGTTAAAATATTTCTCACAACTACTACAACCTCGAGTGAAACGATCTCGTGCCTGGAACACACTTTGGCGACGTTGGGATTTCCGGTAACTATTGTTTCGGACAGAGCAACGTGTTTCACAGCAGCAGAGTTCCAAGAATTTGTGAAGGCACGTGGAATGCGGATATTACGGGTGCACCGTACCATCCTTTACCTAATGGTCTGGCAGATCGTATTGTACAAGAGTTCAAGAAGAATATACGGAAGTCAACTGAACCTCTGCGCCTAGCACTGGACAAGTTCCTATTCAACTATTGGCTAACACCCCACACAACAGGGGTTACGCCCGCCGAGCTAATATCAGCAGGAAAGTTCGCTCTCGTCTTGATCTACTTTGGCCGTCAGAAGCAATTGCGTCCAAAGTCACTCAACGCCAAGACGCTGAGAAGAGATATCACCCAATGTTTCGCTCGGTTGATGTTCCGCCGGAATCACCCGTGATGGTCCGTTAATACACGACGGGTTCCCCGAAATGGACCTCGCTACCACCGTTGAGAAAACGGGTCCGGTATTCTACAAGTGCCAACTGCAGGGGGCAGAGGTCGTTCGTGGACACCAGGACCAAGTTATTATCTGCTCGAGCACCATCCTCGAACCAACGGAGAAACCTATTGAAGAAACCATGTTGGTTCCACAACCTACTCGAGACCCATACCCGACACCTCCAACTAATGAACCTGACCCAGAGACACCTTACAGCTCGATTCCCATCTAGGAGGCAAGGATGCACAAGCCTCCAATCCAAGTGCTAGTATCTCACGCAGATCTAACCGGGCTCAGAAACCTGTTGTGAGAATGAATCTTTAGGATTGACTAGATACGATAGGAGGTACGGTTACAAGGAAAGGGGGGGTTTCTAATTAAAGATGGAGGGGAGTAAAATAGTGTAAAAATGTAAGTTACTAGTTAGAGACCTCTTGGTGGCAACACTGCAGATGGCAACGTCCGCAATCAGTTCCCCTCTAGACTTGGTATCGTCAACAGTAAAATGTCAGCCAAGTGTGTTCCTAAGTTAGATGAAGGCTAAGTACTTACTATTCTAAAAACTCCTTACTAAATATTACTAACTCCTATCTATACTTATGTGTTTCCATTGCTCTTGCTCTGCTCTTCTCTTACTTAGTCATCATCTAGTTAAGAGTGTTCAGAGCTAAGAAGAAATCTGAGAGGTAAGTGCATTGTACTGATACGTTGGTGTCACGTGCTATGTACTTGTTGTTAATTGTGGTGCTATGCTGCTCATTTGATAATTGATTACTCCTATACACTATTATGGATGTGCTAACAATATATCAGGGTTTGCTAAGCCGGGAATATTATGCGGCCAAAATGTCCCCCAGTGTAAATGACCCTTAATTAAGAAATGAGAAATTGACACACTAAATCAAGAAAAACATTTTAGGATTTGAATAAGAAAACAAAACACTTAAAGTGTAAAATGTACGTTACCATTTAGACATAGTGAAGCACATTTTTTACTTTGCGATAACGCAAATTTATTATAAATTTAAAAGCAATGATTAAATTTCTAAACATTTTGAACGTTTCGGGATAAATCCCATCATCAGCTGAAAAAACACACATGAAAGTAAATTTGATTAGTTATAGAAACCAACGGTTCATGAGACTATAATGAATTAGATAGAAATTCACAGTGGGAAGGAACTAGACATATCATTCAGTGCTGGTCTACCCTTTAAAATATGCAGAGACTGTAAAGTACGTACATCAGGGAAATTTAAACAATTTAAACAATTTATTTACCACAGGTGTTACAGAGGTAGAATGCTACTTAGGTCTAGTACAATGATCAAATTTACGTATAACTACCTGTGGGCCCGAACCAGTTCAGCGACTTCTAGGGCATCCTACCATCACATTATTCTATGGTGTACAATAAAGTTTACCCTAATTCACTTAACCTAGTTTCGCATTTGACTGATCAATGAGATAATTATTTCGATATTTGATGTTTCATTTTACGACACAGGTCATATGGACTATATTCAACAGTATATTTGATAAACGATTTAAGAGCAGACTGAAGATCGGCGATATTACTCGTGGCAAATTACATCATCAGGATCTCACATGAGGGAGGCAAGATTTGACTTGGTGATCTTACACGACTAGTATTCTGATAGCATGTGAGACTCAAGATTTTTTTTGAATACCTTGTAAGAATTACTTTCACGGATCTTCTCAGGTATTGAGTTCCAAGTTTTAGTTCCAACAAAGAGGATACTGTGTTGCGACCGGGCTTTAGAATAATAAGGAAGCATGAATTTACTTCTATTCCGGGTTAAATGGTCGTGATGACCAGTTTGCGAAGTTAATAATTGTTTTAGGCTATTGTCGCCATCATTTGCTGATGTCTTGTAAATGAAATTACAAATGGAGATTTTGTAAAGATCCGAAAGTTTAAGTATTTGTAAATTTTTGAATGAATCATTTGTGTGAGCATTGTATTCTAGGTTCTTTACCACTCTGATGGCTCTTTTTTGCAGAG
>JACJUY010009326.1:3847-33674 GCA_014220935.1 Platorchestia sp. MABIK | reverse complement strand
GATGCGTTTGTAGTCTGAAGGCAGCTTTTCTCAGGTCTTGTGGAGGTCCGCGGCTTGCCGCTGGGATCACCACAGTCGTCATAAAATTTTGGGTAACGTTTAATCATGCAATCGTTGCTGGCGCTCATTACGATGCGAAGCGCACGTCTCTCATTTTGTGTCATTTTGGGTCGGAATGTGTTTGTTGATAATCGCCATATTTAACTCACGTGTTCAACATTCAAAATAAAAATGTGTTTAAGTCTTTCAAATGTATTTCATTGTCCCATGCTGATAAATTAAGGTAAACTCGAGGTGCACTATGCTAATACTGCTACTTCTATTTTCTACCTTTTCTGTCCATCCTCTTCCTGTGTATTTTCCATCTTTAATTTCCTTTCCACTCTAACTGTCGAGGTTTAAATTCCTCTATCGTAACGCGAGGCCGACCAGGCTCCTCTCGTATCGTGACAATTCTTTGAAACTCAAAGAAACAGAAAAATTGGATTCCTGCAAAAAAAGGTTTTATGAGCAAAATTGTTCCAATTGCATTAAAATTAGTACAGCTCTACTGGTGCCCAGACTATTATTCCTATCATCCTTCGCTCCTGATCATCTACACTAAAGTTGATCTCAGTCCATTGAACGATTGCAGCGTTTCAAAATAATGATTAATTTTCGGTGAAATAATATTTATGGAGACCATCACAGGAACCCGGAACGTACTTGAATCGCTTGTCCCGGCTCAAAATATTCGCACTCGTGACAACATTTTCAATATCTTCAACCGAGTGGAAGCTTTGCTGAGCTGCCAATAAGAGGCTGCGTGGCCTGTATTGCACCTCGCATGAATGGAAGGCCGACACAATCGGGCCGAGCTGGAATGTCGACGGAGGCTCAAGAAGCTCCTTTAAGAGGTAATTCTGTAGCGTAATCGGGGGCGAACAGAGGAGAAGAAAAACAGCCTTTGTAACTTATTAAAGCGAGCTCTATCACCCTGATAGAATTCTCCAACAATGTAGTTCTATCAAGCCCAGCCTGTTTTTGTCAGCTTAACTCAATTTGATCGTTCACCGTGTTTCACCTTTCTAGATATCAAATTAGTGAACTGAGTGGTAACTTTGACGTAAGTGATGAATTTTATGCTGGTTTTGCTAGAGTTGGACATCAGCAATTAGGCTTGGTGTCTTATTCCATTTTATCCTTAAGATGTTATGAAACTATTTTTTGCGTAATAGATTCTTGTTCAACTACGAACATCTGCACGTGATGTAGCTCCGATGTCAATGAATAAATCTGTAGCACCCGATTGAAGTAGTGTGACACTATATTGGAAGACCAGGATGTGCATTAGTGTGCCTTTTCAAGATATGTATCTCTTGATGAAGTCACATTCAATAATAAAAATTCTAACTTGGTTGTTTAAGACATTCGAATATCTTTTCATTGCACCTGGAACGATCAAGACAAAATAAAAATTGAAGTTTTGTATAATTTTGACACTTACAAAATGTAAGCAGCCGTGTTACGGAACTCGGTTAACTTATCCTCTGGGTAACTGAATCACTGTAATGAAACCAATGAATTGCAGAATCAATGCAATAACATCGCTGTTGCAGTCGCTGAATCACCATAACTGATACTGTACCGCAAGAACTGAATCACTGTACTTGTAGTAATTCATCGGATCCGCGGTGTCGCACGACACGATGCATAACTTCTCGAACTCATCAATTCGACGCTACGTGCTTGCATCTCTATGGTCACTCGCTGACTTTTGAAAATGAACCTCACTGGAGGCTCCCTTCTGCGAATCAAAGTAAATTTACTCACATAATTGAATTACCTGATTCAATATCGAGCATGGTAAAGATTGGAATTTTGTGTCCCGCACTTCTACGAATAATTCAAGGACTTCATATTTTCAATCTGTTTCATTCATTGAAATTTCGCTTGAAATGTTGATAAGTTTCATTTGCCAACAAATATTTTAAAACAAATCGTTACTAAACAATATATTGAGTTAGTCACAATCACCTGCGAAAAGGAAAAACCAACAACAAAAGAGAGGGGCGAGACTGGAGCGCAAAATCAGCTTTAAATCAAAACCTCTATCTCATCCTCAATTGGGAGAAAAATCTAATAAACAATATCGAACGCCCGAACATCGCGCTTGTCAGAGAACATGGAACCTTCATAAGTTCTTGGAATTTCGCACTGGTACAAAAGGGAGTCGGCCGGCAGTGAATTGATTGATATAATAGCTTGAATGTGTATGAAAGTTCAATTTGTGCGGGAGTATAAATAAATGAAAAATTTAGCTATTTGCAATTGAACCTGACAGGAATCATGTCCTGCTTTTGTATTTTGTCAATGAAAGAATTCAAAAGCCGGAACTGGGCGGGAGAGTTGAATCAGAAAGAGCTGTAGCTACATCGTGTGAATTGAGGCACCATGCAGTAAAGGAACTAAAATCTGAAAAGAGTATCTGGTTTGGCCAACTAGCGAGGAAGAGGCTAGACCGCAGGCACAAGAACTCATGGAACTCATTCGGTGCTCGGTGGAACTCATCAACAGCTGCTTTGTTCTCAGTATCCCATCAATAGATAGATGCCTTGATGTTGTGAACACTTCGCGTCCTATAGCACGGACAGTGGAAAAATGAAACGAACGCGGAACATTCAGTGCGGAAATACTGCAGGGGAAGCACTGGAATGAACCTATGAGTTCATTAACCATAGTATGAGCGCAAGAAGATAGCTTGAAGTGTGTTTGCTCGAACATTTGCTCTTCAGTCATTGATTATTTTATGCAGCTCCAATTATGACCGTCAGCTTCTATCTCACTTCTCATCGTCTCACTTAAATTTCTATTCAAAGCAGCTAGTACAAGTGATTCAGCAAGTATGATCAAAAAAGAAGACAAGTGTTTGACTACCGAAGAGGGGTTCGATATCAAGGTCAATACCATGACTCAGCTCTGACAACCCCTCCTGAGACAGGGACAGCGCATGTCACCGAATAAAGTATAGTCAAAAACATTACTAGATAAAATTCAGTAATTTTCCGAACTCTCTCTCAGCACTTCCTGACCTGTTTTCATCATTTTTATCCCATAACATCAGAAAATGCACCGCAAGGTTATAGTAGCCTCCTTTAATATATGTAAACGTATAACTTAACTATAGGGCGCGGAAGTTCTCTAAAGTCCGAGTTTTTTTAGGGGCTTTAACTTAAATTGTTGTATTTGAGTCGAGTTGTAGTATGTCGTATGCAACACAAAGAAATAATTGGTAGAAGCTTTTGTGCTGAAATATTCGGGTGGGACTAAATCCATCTTGGTAAATTGCACTATGATAAAAAAATGCAAAAATGTATCAAGAAAGATAACGCAATGAACTATGTATTAAAACTAAATGGAAATTCGACGTACCATTCAGCGCAACAAAAACTTGATATTCCTGCAACATCAAGGACTTCATAACAGAATCCCTTCCATACTTTATCATTGTCTTCATGTTTATGAAAGAACTGAGAAATTCTGAAGTACACTTCTTAAACCGTTTACGGTTTATAATGCAGGGCTTACACTTATGATGGTCTGAGGATTTAGTCCGTAACATTATGCATGCTTGGATGCCTTTTTATCAGGGATAAATAAACAGAATTTTCCATAGCAAAGTGCAAGCTGGGACATCAAGTATATAGACTCTTGCTGCAGCCTCCTTCTCTCGGTCCTGTGGCGGGCGCCGGCAAGCAAATCCCCTTCAGAAGTCTGCGTGTTGACGCTCCCTGTATCGATTGCAGAGCAAACGAACTCCTATTAGGCTCGTGGCTTGAAAGGGGCAAAATCTGTGCGAAAATGAAACCTCCTAGGAAAACTCAATGAAAAATCTGTCTTCAGTGAATAATATTCTCAAAAATGAACACAGAGAAGTGTTGTAGATAAATGCATGACGCTTCAAGCCCGAGACTTTCACGGATTTTGTTATCCAAGAATTTGATCGTTTTTTACTTCACCTTTCTCGTATCGTCACAGTGATACTTGAGCGAAAATTTTCATATTAACTCAAAAAACGGAAGAAGCCAATGCTGGACGCCTAAAGATATGATTATACCCTAAGCCCTTCTTAGTGTTCATGAAACTTACGTAATGAGCAAACGTTTCAACGCGAGAGGAAAAAATCATCGACATTTGTTGAGCATTTTAAACAAATGGTGAAATATGTTAAGTCTAAGTACCTTCTTGCGCCCAGAACCTCATAACCAGAGAGCGAAGCTTTTACAGTCGCCACAAAGAGACCACATCAAAGAGTTTAACGTGAGCAGGAGTAAAATTGAAAGGCTGAAATATAAATTACGTGTGAAAAACAATGGTCTTGAACATCTCATGCAAGAGCAAGTGAAGCCAACGCACTTCGGAATAATAAATAAATACAAAAATTTCACTTAAAAAAACCATTTTTCTCCATGCCCTTAACAAATAGTCACTATAATAGCTTATGTGAGATCTACGGCACCGCGTTTTTCTGCATACCGGTACTTTTCACTTCAGTGTTAGCGTAATGCCCACAGCTCTAACGTTATACTTGACACATGACGAAATTCCATTTGCGTTGGCCCTCTCATGATCATATTTTTGCGGGTCGATAGAGTTTCGTAAAAATCGCTCTCGAGATGAGTATCCTCCTCCACGCAGTTCAACTCACGCATCATGTTTTCATGCGGAAGGCCTGGACTATGCAAGACTCTCTAGCGCACAGGTTCCCAACCTTTTTCGCCAACCTTTTTGAATACATCCCATAGACAGTATTCACGGATTGTGGTAGCCAATTAAAATGCGATTTTCAAATTCTAAATCTTTCACACCAACTCGTTCATAATTTTAACAATAACAAACACGAATAAAACAATGATGTAGAGAAAATAATTGTCAACATGTAGAGAATAGGTCAACTGATAAAAAAAGGAAAAAAGTATAGTCGTGTTGTTCAAAACACGTTACATACAACATACTGAACATTCCTTTAGGTGTAAAAGTAGGGCTAAATTATTGAGGGAAAACTTCATCAAAAACACACTTACAGTTGGGATTTCCTGTAAGCTGCCGATCACTCAGCGTGATTTAGTGGGAACGGTAAAATTCGAATTAGTATTACATATAAACCACTGATAACTGAAGTCTTTGTCATCAAAACTCCTCAATTCAACTTGTCGAATATCAGTCTGATACGTGCTCAGGGTCAAAAGAGCTCTAATGCTTTGCTCAACGGGATAAAAATTATGTTGCACACCATCTACAAGCTCAGACAGGTCGTGTTGTTTTGCACGAATGGTTACCTACGTTCACTGATCTTCTTGAAAAAAGCAGCCGAGCTTCTCACTTGAATCTGAAGATGTGCCGGTACCATTCTATACTGCAACTACCATAAAACCATACGTGCGTGCATTATGCCACTTGCTTGAGGAAGTCTAGGAATGAAACACAAGGCATAGATGCCGGTCCTGTCGTTTCGAGTGAGGAAAAAATGGCGCTTATTGCCGACGGGCTCGCTGCAGCTCAAAGCTACTTCTTTACTTTGTTTGAATGGCCACGATTGCAAATTATAATTTACTGTTTCATTAAACAAATGCCCTGGATTTATTTGCAAGCATAAAATCTGCATGACGGGAGCTGCATGCATTGGCAAATACTTTCTGCAGTTGCATCAAAAACTCAGGGATTTCTCGATACAAGAATATGAAATTATGGAAATTACAAGATTTGTACGAAGACATGGTTAATGAACAATTTTGTAAAACTCCAACGATGCAGCGAAAAAAATACATATGAATAAAAATTTGGCCAGAACTTAGTAAGCTCATTGAAACTCTTCTGAATACACATTTCAGCCTAGATCACCCCCTCATTGCGAGCCTGCAAGTGTTTGTGCATCTGATTTCGGTCAACTCCTCAACAAATGCGTTTTAGGAGGCTATGGACATGATTCTCGTTCAATTGAGGAGTAGAATACTTACGTGGTTATTTATGCCGTTTAAATCCGAGTGTGGAAGCCACGCACAAGGTATTAGAAAACTAAAATCTAAAGATTTACCAAAATTTGTAACTCATTCATTGAATTTTCGCTCACTCAAGTGGGGCTTTGAATCTTTAGGACCATGAACAAGCAAGCCCTTTCCCTGCTTCGCGTCTTTTATAGTAAATGCCTCGTGCACGAAAGTTCTGCTAGGTCACTCGACCTGACGCCTAAAGTTCTCCAATGATATTTTTATTGATTTTTCAGGGATGTTTTGAACGGAATTCGTCAAGTGCCTGACCATCATGTCTGGAATGCTTCTTATTGATGCTCTCGAAGTACTATCACGTTATGAGGCGTCTCATCGTAACTGTGTGCTTACCTATTTTTCTGTTATCTTTCTTATCTGGCGTAACCATCTGGAAAGGAAAAATGTATTAATTGAAAATTCGACTTGAATGAATATGTTATACACCTCAATGTCCATCACATTTAGTATATTGGATGGAGCAAAAGGTTGTTAGGTTTGATTGGTCGAATTTTTTTGGAACTCCATTCACAATTTTGTGTTAACCCAGCTTCTATTTATGACTCCAAATTTCCTAACTTTTTTCCTTTACTTACAGTTCTCCATTATTGTCACTTTTTATTTTCTACGTTTTTCAGCGCAGCTGTGGCATTTCATTTTAGTTCATCAAGAATTTTCTCATTCGCTTAAACCAACGAATCACATATTTATAAGTGTGTTAATAAAATTGGTTTTTCATGTTAAAATTGGCAATTTCGTGAGTTGTGAGGATCAAGTGCGAGAAAACAATGAACTAGACTATGCAATAAACGTCTACCGAGAGACAGTGATTGACCAAGGTAGCAAAAAAGGATTCAAAAGCCACAGGCTAGAAAATGGGACTACTTTTTGCATCTCCGAACTTAAAGAAGCATCCTGAGACAGACTGTCCCTATGTGTGGTCCATCTTGAAATTGCGTGCAGTTAATAACCTCTGAAGGAGGGCAACCCAGGCCCCTGCCAAGCCCCTGTCGGTCCGGTGGGTTTTCTTTGTTTTATTGTTGGAAAAGAACCCTTAGGTGGTGGACTATTCGGTCCTAAAATTTTATGGCGCTACGGACACTAGATTTCCCCCCCCCCAGAGGGGGGGGGTAACATCCTGAATTTCAGACCCCATTTCGACCTTATATAAAAAGAAAACAAAACGGGAAATGGAAAATTTAAAACCGTAACTTTGTTTACAATGCTTCAAGGATTCTAAAACTGTCTTTGGTTTTGTACTAGAATAAAAACTCAATGAGTTATGAGTTCTATTCATTTGAAAGATAAATAAAAAATGAACTAAAAAACCAATATGTTTAATTTTTACAAAAAACTAAGTGATATGATTTCGTCATATCCAGCGTCCAGAATTTTTTTTGTGCTATGGATTACCTTGAATGTTGCGACTGGCCCTCGTATTCACTTCGAATCTCCAAGAAGAACTGCGTCGATCATCATATTTGAAGAGATATTCCATCGCGAGTTATCTACAGATGAAAAGCACGCAAACTCTACCAAGAATCTTCTAGAAGCCGACATCTGAACAAAGCCTCCAAGATTCAGCTATCGAACGCGTTACGGCGTCGTTTCTACATCGAATGCCAGCTACTACCATTCACGTTATCCTTAATATGTAATTATTATATTTATAGGAATATTTCTTATATTTTAGTAAGTATTTCGTTATGGGAACTCATATACATGTTATTGATTCAATTAGGCATATTTCCGTGTACGTTAGCATGATTTCATATTTCGATAGAACATCGTTCATTTCGAGATCGCATAGCGGTTGGCTGAGCGTAGCAAGAAGGGACGCCAAGGGAAGGCAAGGCAGTTAAGCCAGGTACACCATCAAAGCGACAAGTGTGTTTGAGGCCGCTCTGCCCATCACCCAATGGGGGCGCTGGCTAACTTTCTCTTTGTCATTATAGAGTAAATACTACCGGCTACAAATCAAACGTAGTCTCAGTGGGAAAGACGTTATATCTCCGTGTTTGGGTACCAATAACCGACTTACAACGGCGCTTCTATGTACCTGCGTGCCCGGTGCCTGCGTGCCTGGCTGTCATCCCAGAATGGCACCCCTGGCATTCCACATCTCGACATCAGAGGGACTTCACATCTCTCTCTATAAGTTGAGTTCTCATTTCATAATTGGCTTCGCATTGTTAACACAGCCCATATCCTCAGGTCGTAGGTCAATGTAGGTCTGTTTCGATATGGCAAGCGATATTTTGTATTAGTATCATTATGTAACAGGAACATTCATTAGGATTGTAATGCGCATTTAATTGATTAAATCTCCATCTTGATTACAAGTGTATCAATACCTGTGTTCTGAAAGTTGAGAAAAGACATTAAAGGCATGGAAAGGCGTTACCTATTATCAGTCTATTCATTTTGATAATATAATCAATCATTCAATTTCTCTTATTCAAAGGGTGGTGGCAGCCGGAGCAGTCGCTCCCTATTAATTAAAATCATGGCGAGGACATAAGTCACGCCTTATTTTTAAAATAAATGAAAGTGATGTACTCCACATATCACGACAATTGCAATCTAAATTGAACATCTCAGCGGACGATCCACGTAATTCACAACGAAATGCTGACAAAGAAGAGGATCACGACATAAGGCCTGAATCAAAAAATTAATTGAAGAAATTGTGTTTTTTTTTAAAGTTACATATAATAGTGAAATTTCATAAGAATCAGACTACAAATATCAAATTTCATAATTTGCATAATTTTTTTTATTTCTTAAGTACAATTCACAGTGTGAATATGAAGTTATGCATGGAGATTATCGAAACAAAAATGAAAAAAACCTTCAATTACATAAATTGTTCATTACATTACATTTCAACAAAAAATTTTGTTTTGACTTATTCTCAAAACTTCTAACTTTCGACATTCAAAAGAGGACTAGTCATTGAGTTTTCATGCTAGAATAAAACCAAAGACAGTTTTAGAATCCTTGTGACATTTCTAACAAAAGTACGGTAGCAAGCTTCCAAATTGTAAAAATGAATTTTTTTATTAATCACACAACCCAAAATTAGTGTATATTTGATTAGTGATAAAATATCGCATGTAAAAAAAACTAAAAGTTACAAATGTACAATTTTCTACCGTACTCTTGTTAGAAATGCTCCAAGGTTTCTAAAACTGTGTTTTGTTTTGTTCTAGCATAAAAACTCAATGACAAATCTTTTTTGAAATATCCATAAAAATGTCAAAAAAAATCTTTTCAAAAAAACAAGGCTTAAGTCGAAAAAGTTACACGACTAAAAATAGTTTACTTTTAACATAAACATTTACTGGCCAAATTTCAAACGAATCGGATGAAAAAAATTTAAATCTATGGTTGCCCCCTGAAGCTAGACGTTGGCTAGTCACTGCAGGCACTTCTGCAGAGCTGCTCCTTGAGAAAACCGTTAACGAAAACTTCGAATTTGAACAACTCGGAGTTTCAACAGCTTTGTTGTCTTACGCGAGAGCGAATGTTTCTCACAAAACCATACCTAACAAAAAATTAGTCCCAGTATTTAAACTACAAATTCAAAGTACGAGTCAGTTATCCAATAAAAAATTAAGAACTGTTTCAAAAAAACTTTGGTACCTTTGATAACATTGGTGAGAGCAACATGGGTAATAAAAATTAATAAATTATTAAATAGAACGCATAATTAAGATGCTACGCATTAAGAAGGAGACGTACAACTCATGCTTTCAATTAACTTGAAAGAAAGGACAAACCGACTAGCTATACAATTCCTCCACCCATAAACTCTTTTTCGAAGCTAAACTTTGTTGACATTTCCTCACATAGAGTTCTGGTGTTTTCAATTGACTCGTTGCTCTTGTCAGTTGCAAGGTGAGATCAGGTATGATTTCCCGCGATTTCAAAGATTTTTTCAACTATCCAGATAATACGAAATTGGGTTAACTGCATGTTTTTTACCCCTGATTGTGAAACTACTTTTGTGTTCTAGTGCCCTGCCTGGCTATAGTGGAGAGTTCTGTGAATCTTGCTCTATGTCAAGCGAGCACTTCTTCATTATGTGGTGACGGCTTTCAGAGGCAACGGTGGTTAACATGAGCATCAATTTTTTTTTTGCTTTTAATCTGTTTCTACTAGTTTTGTTTGTGTAAAAGATTCATAATAACTTATTTAATTTACTAACTTACTAGCTTTGTCTCACTATAAGTGACCCTTACCTAATTTTTACAATGCCAAATGAGTTGCTAAATTAAAAGTTAATCATGCGAACTTGATGTCAGGTGAAATAATTATTAACTTTTGGATTTCGTTCGCCTCACTGATGGGCTACGCAGTGGATCGGATCTGAGCGACAGAGCGCAGGTTTGCTCCGGGTTTACAAACTTATAAACATTTGATGGAGTATTCGGTTCGTTTTCGAAGCGGGTGAAAATTTTGAGAATTAAAAAGCTGTTGTTAATTTTTCTAGTATTATGTCGATATTCTTATCGTTGGATCTGTTCCTTTTAAGCCATAGTGTCTTCCTGTTTATGGTGTGCATCTGAAAAATTATAAATGTACAAAGTTACCTAATTAAACGCTTATAGTCCTTGCAAATAAGTTTCTATAGTATTATTCGGAATAATTTTTGTAATTCATTGCAAACTTTTAATCATTTTCGTTACCCGTAAATGCTGCCCTGCTCCGGCACTCGCTTCCGAGGGCAGTCTGTGTTACGGCTACAATCTGTTGAGACCGTCCTGCAACGTCTACCAACTAAGAATCCTTATGTTGAAAATATTTAAAAAGCCAAGACCTTTTTCTGTTGCAACTTTACTGGAAATGAATTGTATTTTTTCTATAATAATCTTGATTGACCTTTAATCTTGATTACGAGACCTATTGAGGTAGAACGATTTTTCAAAACATTGAAGCCCGAGCAGCAATGATTACCTTAATTAATATTGTCGACCATTTCCAGTAGCTGACCACACAGCAGCACCAATCAAGTAATAATTATCAGTCAAGAAATAATTATCAGTCAAGTAATAATTATCAGTCAAGTAATAATTTTCAGTCAAGAAATAATACTCGAATATAAGACAATAATAATCAATGACGCAGCATCAATCTATCGTACAGCAGTAATCGCTTAAATAGGAAAATTTGCGAAGAGTAGATGCTGATTTACCAAATAACAATTAAATACCAGCAGCGAATAGGAATTGTACACCAAGCATTGAGCAGCAGTGGCAGAGCAAGCAGCAGCAGTGGCAGAACATGCAACAATGGCAGACGGAGTAGCAGCATTCATTAATTAACAGAGCAGCAATGCTTTACCAATAATTTGTTTTAACTTCCTTCTTAATTTCTAAAGAGAAGGATGAATGCATTTAATCAACGGGTATGGACAAATCCATCGCACAGCTAGTGAACAGATTTAATTTTCTTTCAAATAAAAGAAAACATTGTCGTTACTGGCAGCTGCAATATTTGCTTGTATTAATGACTGACAATAGAACTTTTGATATCAGTCACACTTCAATCAACTTCAATAAAAGAATTGCCTTAATTTTATGCTGGGTATGACTTTAGGAAATTTAAGCAATTTATTTACCACAAGTGAAACATCAGTTGATTCATTCCTAAGGCTTTTACAATTGACACATTTGAGTATAGATATAACTATAAGTGGGCCCGAGTAATAAAAATAATAATAATAACTCATTTAACGACAGCTTCGGTCATAAACTATTTAGCTGTCGCTTTGGCCTTCAGGCCAAAGTTAAACCGATCAATTTAACAGTTCATCATTACAGGTTATTCAATTGCAAAAACAAAGTTACTGGGACATTTAAAGTAGGTCGTAAGCAGCGTTTCGTTGCGTTGCGTTTCATTGCGTTTCGTTGAGTTTCGTTGAGTTTCGTTGCGTTTCGTTGCGTTTCGTTGCGTTTCGTTGAGTTTCGTTGAGTTTCGTTGAGTTTCGTTGCGTTTCGTTGCGGTAACCGTTAGCTCGGGTCTTCACATTTGCCCCCTGGGAGCGCTAGTTCCCATAGATACAATAGTTGTATCCCCCTGAGGAGTGAGTAAGTTTTGTGACTTCTACGGCATCCTATCACCAACGCTATTATGAGGTGTACAATTATGTTTACCCTGATTCACCTAACCTAGGTGCACACTAGACTGATCAATGAATTGGCTCGCACAAGATTCGATGCTTAATTATACAGCGATAGTCAACACTTTGACTGCGGCAGGTACAACTGAAGTTCAATATTCAACTCAAATTTAAAGTCAATTCTAGTAGGCAGTATTGTAAATTGCAAACATGACCTGGATCGTGCCTTCATTTAGCTTTGATTAAGTTCTCATGAAAATTGTGTTTGTGACTACTGGTCGGTCAGCAGCATTATGAAAACTCCCTCCGTGTTCCACCGATGGCACACGTTGCAGTCAAAGTGTTAATATGGGCTAGATGAGAACAGTACTGTATATTCTATAATAAAAAAGACTTAAGATCAGACTTGAGTACGTATGTCATTAATCATGGTAAATGACGCTATTAAGAAAAATTATACAGCGAAAAAGACTTGACTGGATTATCCTATGTGATTGATATTCAGTTCAAAATAGGGATTGAAGATTTCTTTTGAAAGCTTTGTGATACTTTTTTACGTAATCTTAATAAGGATCGAATTCCAAGTCTTGGATCCAATAAAGAGGATACTGTGTTGTGACTGAGCTTTTGAATAATAAAGAAGTATGAAGTTACTTCTATTTCGGATCATATGATCATTAGGCTTGTGACAATATGCACTGCATGTTATGCGCCATTTGCACTAGAAAATTCAGTCCATATGCAGTTGCTATTTGCAATTGTTAGCTGCATATGCATTTTTTAAAATGCGTATTATTCCTTTATGCATTTATTTTCGTGCAAATGCCGTTGATTGCCTGCATATGCATCGTGCATATGCATATAAATGAATTCGTATGCATTTGAAGATTTCCCATTATTTTTATATAGAAGAATCACGAACTTAGGTTGTGCATTTGAATGATACCTACAGCTGAGAAAGGTCCTATTGGAGAAATTATAAAGGTTAATGAAATGTATTTTTGTTCATAGTTTTATTGAAACATACAACCCCACGATCAAGACCAAGATCAAAAACTAAAACATGAACTGGAACACCACACACAATAACAAGAACAGAAAGCACAAAAAATGAGTGACACACTCTTCATTCTTGAGATGAGGATCGCACTAAATCAAAACAGTAAATTTCAGATTCTCGAAATTGAATTTTCTTCTGTTGTCCGCTAATATATTCTTGTATTGCGAAAATACTCTCTCAACGTCACAGGACACAGCGGGGCGTGAAGTGAAGCTGTCATGTCTGATGGGCTCAGATGCTTAGTTGATTCGGTTGGGTTGTTCTTAGTCTTCTTCGACAAACTTCCTTTCAAGACAGCATATAAATCTTTCATCAATGAGTAGCCTTCATTTTTCGATAACACTGACACCAGTTTATCATAGAATCTCTTGTCGTATATTTTGCTCAAATCCTCTTCAATTTTCATCATGTCGACTGCTTCGGCTATGGGTAAACCTTGTGATTCAAGCTTCTCTATGCAGGACACAATTGGTAAAAAATATGCATCAACAGATGAGAGAGTTGTTCTTAAATTGACTTGTAAGAGCTCCTGACATTCACCAATGCATAATGCTTCGCCTTTATCAAAGCATAGTACAACAGAACTAATTTCGCCTAAGTACATATTTCGAATAATACGTCGCCGCGCTGAGCCACGTGCCCCATCTTGTTACCACCGGAGTTGGTGGAAGTGGCACATTTGGATGGAGTTCTTTGAATCTGTGTACTCTCTGGGGTGCTTTGACGAAAATGCTTTGGCAGATGAAATTAATTTGTTTACAGCTGGGTACCAGGTTCGGATTAACTCTGCAACTCTATGGAGAGTCTGCGCTAAGCAGGTTATGTGAATCATCTTGGGGAACAGGATAGCCATTCCCCGCATTGCCTTAACCATGTACGGTGCGGCATCAGTGCATGCAATAAGGATTTTCTCATGCGGAATTTGTTCAGGATAAATAACTCGCATAGAATCATTCACGAAAGCAGCAATTGTTGCATGGTTGACAGCAGGCAAGACTGCGATGTTTGCTAAATAACATTTCTTGCGTTTTTGCTCTACACCCACAACTCCAAGTACAAAGCAAGCTATGTAACGCTGTTCAGCATCGGTTGTTTCGTCCAATGATGTCAAAATTTTTTGACCTGCGGCCTTTTTTTGTACACTGCTTACTGTTGCCTTGTATAGATCTGCAACGTAACATTTCCTAAGAGTTGTTTGGTCGGGTATGTTTCTATCAGTGTATTTTTTTATGACGGACTTCACCTCCTCATTGCTTAAATTATTCAGAGGTATGTCTGCTGCTATAAAGGCTCTTGTTAAATCTTCATGAAACTCTGATCTCTTGACGTTTAGCTGGCTGGCGGCTGGGAGACTGTCATCTGATTGACCAGAGTGCTGCTGACTGGAACCAGGTTGAGTGTTGGTTCCCTTACTGGGTTGATCAATACGTGACTCTACAGTTTCCTCGCTGGTCCTCAAACGCTCTCTGTTCCTGACATGAATCCTTGTTAGCAAATGTTGAGTTACAAGGGATCTCCTGGAGCTTGGTATCTGGAGTAACGTTGTACTAGTTAATTATGTTAAATAGTTGAATGATAGATTGGTCAACTTCAATTCATAATTTCACCACGCCAGCAATATTTCAACATTATTCATTAATGAGCATGACAATTATGAACAGGCACTTTAAGTGATTTTTAATCATACCCACCTCTTTTCCACTATGAATACAGAACAACTACCCATCAAGAGCTTCATCATCTTCAAATTCACGTGCCATGTCACGAAGGCGTTTATCTTTATCTACTTTAGGCATCGATTAAACTGTGATTTTTCAAACCCATGTAGGTATAATGCAGATTTTGCCTTATAAAGAGCCTTAGTGAAGTTCCGTTTCCACAATGCACAACGAAATATTGAATTTCAAACTTTCGCGAGTTCCAGCGATTGAAGCCGTTTTCAAACTTGACATTACATACTTTTAAAATGAATTTCATTCCATAAGAAAGTCAATTTTTAAGTCAAATCTTTCCAGTCTTCATCTCCCACATGGAATTTATATTTACGAATAATGTATTGATTTTCAGATGTGTATCTTTCGATCTGCACATAAATTATTTTGAATGTAGTGCCATTATGCACTTAAATACAAAATGTAATATCTTATGCATATGGTAAGATATAAATGCATATGCACTTATTTACATGCATACATTTACATATACAGTTTTATTTGCACATGCATATTTTTCCTGAAAATGCATAATATGTAATGTCACAACACTAATGATCATCATGGTTAGTTTGAGCAGTTCATAATTGCTGAATGTTTTTGTTGTCCTTATTACCCAATATTTTATTCATGATTTTACATATGGAGAACGTGCCAAGACCCAAAAGCTCAAATATTTTTAAACTTTAGAGTAAATCATTTATGTAAGCATTAAATTCAAATTTTCTTACCACTCTAATGGCTTTTTTTTGTAATGCAAAGAGCAAATTGATTCTATTTTAATCTGTTCTGTGCCATGCTTCTATTCTCTATTGTAAATATGGATAGAGCAGATGCATCATCAACTGAAAAACTTTGTAGCGGATAAACAACTTCTTAGGGCGAGGGTTCTCTCAAAATGTTCCAGGCGAGTGCACTCACAGATGGTATTGAGTTTTGTGAGAAACTTTCCACTGTTGACGCGAAGTTCAACGGTCAGAATGGCAGAGTGCTTCGAAAGTCCATAGCTGGTATTTCAAACTCCGAAAGAACAGTGTTCAGAGGAAAAATTCTGCCTTTATAGAGGGGCAGACAGCCTTGCTAAAACATTGAAATTAATTCTCTTCTATGCGCATGTCAGAAAATAGATCGCAAAATCGTACATCCAACATATTTAGACTCATGCACTAAGAGCTGCTACACAGAGCCTTCCAAAAGCCAGCAATTCACTTTATAACTGCACAGCCGCACGCTCTTACACGGCAGAAAATACATAACAGTGTTCTCGGGAGCTTTTCGAGTACGAAAATACGGCCCCTTATCACCTGATCCCAACCCAGCGAATTCTTCTGCTCGGTCCATTCTGGAGTCCGAAGCCCATGCTTCCTTTCACGCAACAAGAGCTTAAGCGCTCCTGCAAATGGTAGGAGAAAAAATCTTCAATCCCTGTTGCGGAATGAAGCAGAGAACTTTCAAGACAGATTTGAGACTGTGATCAAAGTTAAAGGGGAACATATTGAATAATAATTGGACATTATGTTGGCAAAAGCCTTAACACAATATTGTAACAGCGAAGTATTTCATACTTGACCGAATTTGAAACACCTAATTTGACTGTTCTTTGATGGACTAATTTCACAGTCGGTTTGTTCCCACTGGTATACACAAATTAACTTCAATAAACGATGGCATCAACCGCAAAAAAAGCAGAACATCGAAATATAGTTTGATAGTTATCTATCATAAATTAATAATAAGACAGCGAAAAATTGAAACAATTTTTTTCACGTTGCTTATTGCCAGGGGAGCTTCTTCGCATGGCTCACGCGCTGCAAAATGCGATCCGCGTATGAGCTGAACGCGAGTCTTGCCGCTTCGTTTTAAATCGTCTCCTTTGGTTTAATTGAAATGTTTTACAAACAGCTTCTATCCAAAACTTCTCTCTGCTGCTTGAATCTAACACTTTGACTGCAACGTGCGCCACCGGTGGTACACTGAGGTAATTTTCATAATGCTGCAGTCTAGCCAGTAGTCGCAAACTCAATTTTCATAAATATTTAATCAAAGATGAAGGCACGATCCAGTTCATATTTGATATTTTCAAAATAGTTTACTACAATTATTGACTTAAAATTTGAGTTTTGTGTTGAACTTAATATTTAGTTGTCGCATTCAAAGTGTTAAGATTTCTCAAAGAGTCTCCGTTTAGTTCAAATGAAAAGCATTTCCAGGTGGCCAGCGAAGCAACAACAATGATAGCAACTCGGCCGGTCGCAGCGATCGCGTTTTGTCCAGGCGAAGCTCGCTGTGACTGCAAAAGAAAGCAAACCCCCATCGTCTTTCAACATCAAGGCCTAAGCCTTGTCAGGGGAACAATTTTATAACATCGTGTGAGAATCTTGGGGATGCCTTGTTCCCACCCTCCTGATGGAATAAAATCTCACCATGTTTCTGCTACTAATGTTTTGTTGAAATAGTGTTTTGCTCAACGAGGTTGTGCGTATTACGACTTCCTCGGATCTGCTGCTTTTTGCAGATTCAGATTCTCCCCGATGTATAACATTTATCCCCAGTACAAATGTTTTTCAAAAAGGAATGAAGTCATGATCACGCCTACTTTATCTTCAACTCAGGACCTCACATCTTACGCCTGGAAGTTTTCATTTTATTGTAATCATCGAAAACGAATTCAGAGCAAAATGAACTCTTAAATTCATGCACTAACGCTCAAGACGATTAAAAACTTCTTTCTTCCATTTTTTATGCATAAAAGTGAAAAAATTCATCAAAGTTTAGTGCCCCAGCATCTGAACTTTTAATATATAAATATATACCACAATCTAACTGATTTTACCATTTCTACAAGCTTGGTAGAGAAAGGATTGACAACATGGGAGAAAACCCATTCGTAAGCCTTGTTTCTCCGCTCATTTGTCTGCTTTTCGCACTCCTCAAGCTGCAATTCGTAAAATCAGAACGAAGTAACTTTTCATAAACACTTGGAAAGTAATGTAATACTCAAATAGAGAAGGCCGTCATTCTGACGATCTACCCCTAAGAAATCCGCCTTTACACAAGTAATAAGTTCATTTACAGCAAACTATGAACCTTACAATTTTAGTTCAACCACTTAACTGCAGCATTACCTACATGTTTACTCTGCTGAATTGTGTTTCGGTTGCTACGCAATAAAGGGGTTAATCAATCTCAAAGTTTGCTACTAAATTAACAGAACTGAGTGACGAACGCGATAGCATAAAATCAAGAAAATTTTCTTCGCAGCACATGCTCTAAATTTTGACATTTTGTGCAAAGATGCTCGTCTTAGACCAAATGCTTCGTTGCTAGCAACAAGATAATTCAATTCCTAATTTTTCATAAGCTACGTTTTAATATTTACTCTACACCGCTATTGCAATAATAGCTAGCACACCTTCTCTACCACGTCTTCTTTCCTTCTCACTCCAAGTTGAACCGTTTCTGCAGGAAAGTACCGAATTTCAGCTACTCCACTGCCAAAGATGAAAAAACAAAGGAACAACAACTTTCCAAGAAGTCTGTTGCTGAGAGTAGTTCCTCGCACCTCAAACTGCAAACCCGTTCTAAAGTCCCTTTCAGCAGGACAAGGGTATCTTCAATACCGTTCAACTGTGTCAGAATCTACGTCATGGCTTCAATTTTTAGTAAAATCTCCAAGCAACCATCTAGATTGGAATGTCTATTAACCAAGTCGTGTTCAAGTGACTATCCCATCGAATCCGTGATCAACTTATCGAAAAATCTGTGGAATCCGTAGTACAGTACAAGTAAACGCCTAATGCTGTGGAACGGTCACGGCAAAGTGGAAAATTGAGGAAACCTCAAAAGCAATGTCACAGCCATTCCACCATCACCGTTTCAGAAGATGGTTTACGGAATCTAGAGATGTGGCTGCTGACTGGGTCTCCTCTACAGCATCAGCTGTACAGTCTAAAGATGATTTGTACTTTAATCAGCTGCCTCCAACGACTAAACAGGAAGACAAAGCATCAGTTACGATATACGCAAACGCGCTCAGTGTGTACGATGCAAGATTATTTTCCCCATAGTTAGTTCGAGCACACTGGTGATGGAAATGGTGCATGTTCTCGCAGAATCCAGTACGGCATGCATGGATATCAGCATGCTAGATCATTCGACAAGCCGTTACAACAAGTTGCTTGCGAAATGACCCATCCACTGGTTTCACCAGTTTTTCATAAGAAATGTTGAACGGACCTAACATGCATTTGATAGTCCTTATCTTGTGATCAACTCTATACTCTAACCGAACATTGATTCGCAGCGAAACTCGTTGCAGTCAAGGTTTCACACTAGCTCCCTGGAACTAAATTAAAATACTAAATCTATTTGTCCGAATTAGGAGACTGTCGCTAACATCCTGTCTCTCACCATTTTCCGGAAGTACATTGGTCATCTGGTACCATTTTCCGGAATCACATTGTGCATCTGGTACCATTTTCCGGAATTACATTGTGCATCTGGTACCGTTTTCCGGAATTACATTGTGCATCTGGTACCGTTTTCCGGAATTACATTGTTCATCTGGTACCATTTTCCGGAATTACATTGTTCATCTGGTACCATTTTCCGGAGTTACATTGTTCATCTGGTACCATTTTCCGGAGTTACATTGTTCATCTGGTACCATTTTCCGGAAGTACATTGTTCATCTGGCCCTGAATTTTCGAGTTTTACCTTGACACGTTGAGGTAGAAGGATCGACAGTAATTCAAATTTGTTGAAAGAGTTTGAATCAAGTTTTATTTGCAATTAAAATTTCGAGGCAAGACGAGGCTTGAACCTAAGAAATGTTCAAAGAATAATTTACTAACCGGATGGGAGCGTGACCTCGCAGTACACTCCCAAATTAGTTCCTTTAAGCAATTGTTAGGGAGAAATCAAGTGCATCAATAAGATTGACACCGAATCTAGTTCTATCGTTCAACACGTTCCATTTTTACATCTTTATGGAACTGAAGATGCTTACAAAAACTCGAGTAACTACTTTTATTGCGCAGCTAAGTCTATTGAATGAAAACTATACCCTCTGTGGGCTTCATCCATTCCAGAGCAGCATGGAAAGACCCGATGTACTCTCTGAAAGCGAGCAAGAATAGAACGAGATATTCCTGAATGTGTTCCACTAACCCAGCAACATATTCGCCCATGAAATCAGCTATGACGCCCAGGTCATTAACGGGAAGAACGACAACTGATTTCAGGACTTTGCGTGCGTCCTCTCTTGAGAAGCTGAAATTTTCCAGATGTTCCCAGTGGACGTAGCGATGCTTCGTGATTTTTTCCAGACTCTGAAATGGGAACTTGTTAAGGAACTCGTTGATGGCCAGGAGGACAGGCTCCATCATGTAGATCGTGAGGAGGTCGTTCGCAGTCGCAGGTTTTTGCAAGGGGCGTCTCTCCGCGGTACTGAACTCAAAAAGTGAGAGGGGCCTGGAGTCAAGCGGCTCGTCGAAGCTATTTTCTGAAGAAAAATTTTCAAATCAAGTCAGGAGCCAGACAAATTTCATTTGCCTGTTCTTGGCAATTTTGCGAAATTGAAAGGAAATGGAGCAAAATTATTATATCTTGATACACTTAGCAGGGTAATAGGATTACATTAGATGGCAGTTTGAAGCCGTGATCGCAACGAAAGCGTCCTAAGCCCAGGAGTAAGGAACCATTTATTATGGACTTTGGAGAACGCGAAATATATGCACAAGACCTATAAAAACTGAATCGAGGAAGTTTTTCAAGCAAGATGAAAGATAAAATAAAGTTATAGGTAATGAAAAATTGAAAAATGAGGTCAAAGACGGTTCGTAGCAAAACCACCTGTTGAAAATATGGGAATTTAAGGCCAAACTAATATTTTGCTGGAGACCTCGCATATCCCACTCTTGAGCCCTGTTGATATAATGGTTGTGTAGCCCTGAAGGTAGACGGACTAACAAAGTTAGCTTAACTGCTACGAAGGAAACTTATGATCTCGAGAGCGCATCTCCCCTAGGTGTTCGGCCATCTAGAGTGAACGAGTAGCTTCTGTCTGATCTGAAGACACGTACGTTATTACTGCCAAATGTGTAGAGTCAACTGCATCTGCGGAAGATTAGAACGTGACGGGAACAGATTTCAAAAACGCCAAGGCGAATGTTTATGAGAAGTTTTCTATGGCTTTGACAGCGTTCGTGGAACACTTCTCGATAGGTCAGAAAGTATATTTATACCATTATTTACCCATTTTCTTTTCTTTTTTGACGAAATTTCCTCAAATTTTTTCAAACTCGTTCAGGTTGAGTGTGCCAGGCTTTAAGGAGTTAAATTGTCAGAGTTCTCAGCTCTATGGGAAGATAGATCAGATGCAGACTCCTCAGGGTATTTACAATTCTTTGGTATATCGTGGACTGCTCCGAAAATAGGGTTAACGCGTCGATTGCGCAATTGCACATTTGTGTACCGCCATGTAAATTTCCCATCTACGTACCGATAGGAATGTAGAGCATTCGAACTATTTTAGTACCTTTGAAAACTAATTTGCGCTTACAAGGTAACCTAGTAGATAGTGCAATTTTAATTTCCACCTTTCAAGAAGTTGAAATGCAACCTAGACAAGCTGGACTTTCACCGGAGCTTCAACCAACCTATCCAAACCGACCGTAACAAATGAGCAAAGGCAGTTTGCGCGTCAAGTTTTGAAGCAACGCGGCATTCAAAGGAGGCATGTTACGCGTGTTTGCGTCGACGACTTCGCGGCATTTCACCTGGCTGCCGCTCCGTTGAGTTTCGCTCTTTGTGTCATTGAACAATCTACCAGTGGAAATTCAGTGATCTTTGGGTTAAAAGTTTAAATTTTGGTTCAATGCTGTGAATGGTCATTGCTCTGGCTCTCAGACAAAAGTTCTTCCAATAGAATTTACGACCATCTATGGAGAAGTTTAGCTTTGTGGTTCAAGAAAAGTCGGTGAAGACAATCATCCGCTCTAACTACGTAGTGTTCAGATTTCATCGTTGAAGAGACCCGAAGTTCAACCTATCAAGATTCGCATTGTTCTGGTTGAAATTATTTTCCTAATATGAATGTTGAGAGCTCATGGTCTGCGGAAAAAAGCGCAACAGTTTTCCCCCGTTTTTCAACCCACAACATGCGTACTTCGAAGCTTTCGAACGTCTTTAGTCGTGACGGGGGTGAAGATAAGCTGCTGGCCTTTCAACGAGCCATCACGAGGCAACTCAAGTTTTGAAACTTTAGGTTAAGTATGCCGTATCTCTAACCTTCGCGGGCGTGTATCTAAACTGCTGAATCGACTGCTCGACTTCCTCTACTGGCGAGCAAAAAAGGAACCCTTTGCGTTACACCATGAATTTCAGCAAATCAATTCCCGTACTTTCGACGTTAGTGGATTGTTTATCAAGATCTTTATTTTCAATGTTTAAGACGCAGGAGTCGCTAAACCCAGGTAATACAGGTAGTTTCTCAAATTCTAAATGATGAAGATATATTTTGTGTACAGCGTCTATGAGAACTCTGGTTATAATGAATCGGAGGAACTACCATTTAGAAACCGCTTACTTGCTAAACTGAAGTTTCATTAGAAGACTTCTAGTCTTCCAAACTAACACTGAACTAATGCTACCGAGTAGAAAGCAGGGCGTTCCATTTTCATTATCAGACTTTAAATTGAGAAGAATCTCCGCATAGAGATCGCACTGCCTGAACCATGTCCTGTATGTCATTACACCGTCAGTTGTACGTACCAGCACTATCGGACTCTGCAGTTGCAGAGAATGGCCCCAATGCCACGAGGACGAGGAAGGTGCTCAGCGCAAACTCCATGGTGCTGATGTAGGCCAGTTGCGGCAAAGGTAGTAATACTGCACAGCACGTCCACATTCATGAATAAGATTTTTATGCAGAAGCACACCTCTTCTAAAACTTAGAAGAGAACTTAGAACCAAGACTTGGGGCCCAGACAACTTCAAAACATTTATCTCCAGCAAAATTTCTTTTGGCCGATGAGCCTATCTGAGGCAAAATTAAGTACGAATCAAATTGTATACAGACAATTTTCTGTTGCAGCACTAAAATCCGATGCTGAAGTTACCATTTTGTCAAATTGCATTCGAACAAGTTGCAGGTTATCTTGCGTGAAAAGGATTGGATCAAAAGTTCTTTAAAATGGACACCCTAAAGAGGAAATCACTGCTATTCGGTCCTTTACTTACTGAAAACTATCGAATTCATCTCTAACAGGTTAACCTGACCGCGATGGATTAAACTGAAGTTCAATTCAAACTCATTACAAGATTTTTCCAACAAGCCATTTCGGCAATAGGCAACATTAACTGTACTGCGTCTTTCTTTACTTTTGATGAACGACTCTTTCAAAAAACCAAGTTTTCAGGTACTGGGCGCTCCGAAGCATCAAGAAAATTCCCCTCGCGAACACCGGCGGCTCACGTCTGAAAGTGTTGAATACTATTTCAATGCATTTGATCTTTTCATATGAATGACCACGAATTTTATTATGGTGACCGCTATTAAAAATTTCCACCTAGTCTTTACTTCCGCTCAGTACGTTGTAAAAATAACCCCGGATAAAGAAGCCATGTCCGGACGAGGTCAAACATTATCATCTATTTATTCCATGCAGTATTTCTGACAATTTATGGGACAAATGGTCTCAAACCGAGAATTTGAAATTGGTCTTTACGCTCCTGGCCATTTGTCATTCCCAATGAAATCTTATTACCAAATCATCTGAAACTTAAATGGACACGAAGTTTCTTCCACTTCACGATTGCAGGCAAATGTGATATCAACACTGGCCACGAAATTATCATCGCCGTTCTCGGGAAGTCGAAGCCTTTATTCTAAAAAATCTTCAACTTTTCTCCTTGGCGAAAGACTAGCCTTTAAGCCAGCCGTCCACTCCACACGAAGAGACGTGTCGACGATGGGGACCTTTCTAACGAAAAAATTTATACACACTAGTTTCACTCTTTACCGTTCAGCAGCTTCAGGGGATCGAGCATAAATCAAGAATATAGAAGTCTAGGTTGGGGACTTGTAGGAATCGTTTCCAAAATTTCATTATTCCAGAATTTTGCTGAGCTATGTACCGAAGGATTACAATAAGAATCTTGTCAGAAAACTAGATTAAAAACTAGTTTGAAAGGCCAAAATTTCATCATGGCCGATTCAAAATTAAAATCTGACGTTCATTAGACGTACGATGGCAAGGAGATTCGTTCAACCATTGAAAGAGTACGTAGGGGCTTGCGGGAGTTGGCAAGCCACCCACTTTATTGGGTCAGAGGGCTCGTCTCCTCATTACTCGAGGCATTAACCGAGTTTTTGCACAGACCTGCAACAGACGCTGGAAGGGTCTAGGAGGGGGAGAAGAGTTAATGAATACAGTGAACTGTCAAATTCGTTCAAATCTGCCGACATCTTAGCCACAAATTTTACACTTACCCCGACATGAAATGGTGGCGGTTGTAGCAACGAGAAACCATGATTTTATTCAAGTTAATTTCCGGGATTTCCATTTCTCGACAGTCACGAAATTTAGTTAATTCCCGAACTCTTTGCTACGTAATTTTTCAAGAAAGGCAGGTATCTTAAAAGCTGTCCAGGTTGGGGACTTTTAGGAATCCTTGCATGCTCTTCCGCCGCATTGCTAACAAACACGATCTCTAACAGAACTTAGCAGGAATACAATTCCGAAAAGTTCAAGAGAAGACGGAAAGCATCAAAGCTCTTCGTATATCGAGTCATTCAATGTTAGCAGAAGTGTCAGATTGATAACTAATTAGGAAAATCTTGCTCTCATTAATGGTACTCTGCGTGAACCTAGTTTTACTGAAATGACAAGCTCTGAAACGCTGAAAACAAGCTAACAGGGACTACCGACGTCTAGAGGAACGATTAATTGGCTTTCATTCGAAGTAGCCCTAAGATTTCGTACATACAAAGAATATACTGCAGTATTTATAGCATGATATATGAAGGGAAAGGAAGTTCAACTTCTAAACAAAAGATTCCGGTTTATTTGTCGTCTATACTGGCCTAAATGAGGTACATCACACCGGTTGCCTATTTATTACGAGGTACCTTTTAGTTGAAAATTAAACTCTTCAAATGGTAGAACGCTCTTTCAATTTTATTGAAAAGTGTGCCGCTGCCGTTAGAAGTTCAAGTTATGATTTTCCTCTAGAGAAGATCATGACAAAATGTACGTTGCGGAGATTATTCGAAGTCCTGGAAATCCAGTTAAATGCAAGGCGTTTTAAAATGTCATCTTTCCCATAACGAAAGCCTCGTTCGAGTTGGATTTCAATGCCATTAAACTTTCGTTAAATTAAGCCTATTTTTGTAGGCTTCAAATTTGCTATTTAAAAAAAATTTTTTTGTTCACATCTGAACGTACTTGCGGTTCAACTACCCGAGTACATGGAATTTTGACATGACATTCGTTGCGCTAGCCTGCATAACGAACAAAAATTCATCGTCCTCTCATTGTTATGCACACTAGAGTTTAGAACGCATTTATCATCGGATCCATGGAAAATTTAAGGTGTATGAAATTCTATGCATGACCCTATACCAGGCCTGCTGATGTTTGAAACAAACTACACAAACAGTATTTCACGCAAATGCAACACATTCATTCGGGTATGACCCACTGGCGGGTAGAGCTTACGTTTCAACTGTAAACCATACCATCGATGGGTTGTTAGAAATATATTAATCATTTATCATACATCAATAGTATTTGCATTATATGGTTACTGTGCTCTTCATTAAAAAGAGCTCGCAAATTTCAACCCTAAATTTGAGCTGAATATTGAACTTCAGTTTAACCCCTGCCAGTCAATGGGCTTGACATTGGAACTGTCAAACATCTTCGCAGAAGATGTTTTTAGTGAAATTATACCAGATTTTCCAATGAACCACTGGTCAACGAAAAAGAGGAACCATTGGTACGAGGAAGTCCGCAGTATCAACGTTTAAATAGTACGTTGTGCCTCTAATTCGGGAGTGCATTACGCTTTTCCTAAATCTTTGTGCTAAATTTAGAACATCAGACAATACAGCTCCGTGTTACTTGTATATTCAAAGAGAAACTTTCACAACCTTGCAAGATGTCCGCGTCCATTATGTGGGGTGGACGAGCAAAGCCGCACTCACGTAATTATGTTCGGTGTCGTGGAAAATATCTTGCAGGGACCGGTCACCGCAGCACGGAAGAAAGTCTCTTGCTCTGCAAAGCAGGTGTGGAGAATCTATCTAGGTCACACTGAAAAAAAATGCGATCACTGATATATTATGCCGTTTGAAGCATCGCGAGTTTGTTCATGCAAAGTCTTAGTTAAACATGGGTACAACCTAAATTTAATCTCAACTTGGCTTTCACCGTTGACTGTATTAAGTTTAATGGCATCACTTTATTTATTGGTTCAGCTGCCCCAATATGGTCGAAATTTTCATCAGATACCACATTTATCTATTAGGATGAGAAAACTTCCATTTGTCAAGAATCTGGGCAATAGGTTCTTCTAATATTGCAGCCACGAAAAATAAATTGCGAGGCGACAAACCATACTAGGATAGGCATCTATCGCAAGCGCTGCCCTCAATATTGGCCATTGGGTACATCACATGGGTTTTTCGTTTGTTATGGTTTAGCACGATTTTTTTTCTTGGACAGAACTGGTGCGATTATCGGGAAGTAGATTAACTACCGTGCGTAGATTCCTCACCATAACTGTTTGTGCGAGTGGAGAAGAACTCTTAGCGTTAAACCGGATGAAATCCTATCAACTCTGTGAAGCACTAATAAACCCAACCTTTTTCACCCTCATTAAGCGTACACTACCCGCAGCAACACGTGTCAGGGTCATGCATCACCCTAAATGTTTTTCTCATGAATTTGAACCTCTTAAATTCAGACTTCAAATACGCTACAGAAAAGCACGACCGATCTGAAAGCTTCGCATAACTACTAGTGTACCACAAGCTCTACATGTAAGGTTACTGTTCGATCTCTCGATGTAACGCGGGTCATTCGCATTTAGGCAAACCCTAAATCATTCCTTCAGGCGCAGAACGGGGCACTCTACTTACGCTCAGGGCAGGCTAGACTTCCAAAGTGTTCGCAAGCGAAATGGCCACGTCTGTGCGAGACACTACACTAGTACTAATGGCGCTAGGGCTTGCTGAGGTGCATTCAACTTAAAATTGAAACATTAGTGAAAGCCTATATCAGAAGGGTGTAGGGATTCGCGGTAAATGTGAAGCTTTTGATAATAACCAATTTTAGAATTTTTAGTGCCGAAACAGTGAATAAGATCAAAATGAACGAGTTTTCTACATTGCACCTTTCGTCGCAAATGACAGTTTTACGAGTTATAGCGGTATGGTACTTTTCGCAATTGTATTGTTGCGAGCGCGGGAAAAGCGCGCTCGATCATTAGATCTCGTCGTAAGGAAGAGTATACTGAAGTGTTACCATACAACACTCGATGAATTTCTTTCCGCTTCAAAGTCCAGAGTTGGGTCAGTAATTTACTGCTATAACTCGTTAAGTACTCATTTGCGACGGAAAGTGCGTAGAAAAAACTTGCTCATTTCAATCTTATGAAGTATTTTTCGGCACCAAATTTTCATAATCAAATTATTACCAAAGCTGTACATTTACCGGATCGGCTAAGGGAAAGGGGTTCAAAGTAGCTCATCATTAACGGAAAAACCTCTGGTTTGAACCACAAGGCTTGTTCTATTATATCCGAATGGATCACACAACCTAGGATGGATTGTTTCCTTCTGTTAATAATTGTACCGTTAGGCAAGATACGATGTTCAAGAACGCAATATTGTCCCCACCAAAGATGGTCGTCAACTCATGTTCTTAGCGACCGGCCAATCTGCAGTAGAGTACTGTTGAAGTTTCCGACAAGAATATCCCCACATCGTCTAGGATACATTCCGCAAATGACTCCTAACGCAATCATTAGAACATCAATTAAATATTGCAGATAGGTGGGAGAAGCCTCAAATTTATACGCGGATAACACTAAGTACTGAACAAACCGCAAACCGATCACATACACGTTTCCGTTCAGTGCTGTTAAGCCCCGCCAAGAAAATCAAGCATTGCCTGATCCTCTTAGAGCTTTTCGCCAGGCCGCTAACGGATTTTACATTACCACCCAGGTTTCTCAGTCCTTCAGTAATTCCGTGAGGTTCGCCGTAACGTGAATGTATTGCTTCATATTTTAAGTACAACTGAAATAGCGAGTGCGGTAGACATCTAGTCTTCACCCTGTACTCTCATAACTTTCACCATGGACGTACCTAGGATAACTTCATGAGAGCTACTTTGTGCAAATAAAGCTCTGGACCCGAGAGTGCTCAAGCAGTTAAGTTGATGTACTTAATAAAGGTACTAAAATGAAAATATTGCTGAATATGAAAATGAAATATCCCTCAAACTTAAGCGTTTACAATCCGAAAAACTACTTACTTGAAAATTCGTAATTATGAAGAAAATGCAGTGCATATTTCATTTCACTCTCTACAATGTGAATAACTTTTTCAGTTTCATTTTTATTTATGAAAGAAATAAAAACGAAAACAGGTTATTTAGAAAACAGATTGATACACAAAAAAACACTACGACCAAATGGATTCCAAACAATTTTTGACGAGAAATATCACCGGCTAGCCATTTTTGAGAACCCATCTAAAGGCCCCCTCACACGCGCAAATATGTCTGGAGACATATCTGAACTGGTGCCGAATTCGTGAGTTTGTACGCTCATTTCGGGTTGGCACAGACTGTATGAGGCAGATGAGCCATGCTTGATAATTTTGGAGCGACCGGCTGCAAACCTCGACACCACGTCAGTGCCCATCCAGCCTTCGTGGGTGGTGTACGCCTGTACTCTGCCTCTCTCCCTCCTTGCGTACTCCATTAGGCACTTTCCCATTTGTATATTCATTACTTTTTAGGAACAATTCTTTAGCGCATTTTGAACGAGCTTTTACATTTCTTTTTTTCTCTAATTCATTTCAATTAAAGCGAATCCCATCAACTGTACGAACTCGCCGTCTGGAGCCGCCTTTCTTGTGCGTGCTCCCCACCTAGCTGCTACTGGCATACTGAAGTGTGTGCCAGTCTTCGCCAAGTTTGAAGTGTGTTGTTTGCATTGTGTGCGGGGTCTTGAGACCGTCAGACCAAACTCAGTTCAGATTGTCTGCGGACATATTCGTACGTGTGAGGGGGCCTTAAGATCCTTCCAGAATTACCCTGACAAAAGGGTAATTTCTGAACTATAAGACGTACAATCTTGAAATTAGGACCAAATTAATGCTCGTGACGAGTACAACATTTTTATGTAATTGAAAACTTTTTTACGCCCCTGTGGGGGGCAGGAAGAGGGGCTCTCGTGGCCCCTCAATTGTCGGCCGATTTTCTCTATAAGGCTCATTTTAAACGCGTTATAATTTCTGAATTATTCCACCTAAAAATTTGAAATTGGTTTCATTTTAAACATCAATTCATTCTCCATACTGGAGTGTATAATAAAAGTCTCATACGCTTCCTGGGGAGGCATGGATTGAGGTCTTCCTATGCTATCAATCGTCGGCCGATTTTCTCTGTAAGGCTCATTTTAGACACGTTATAATTTTTGAACTATTCCACCTAAAAATTTGAAATTTATTTCATTTTAAACATCAATTCATCCTCCATTCTGGAGTGTATAATAAACTCTCATACGCTCCCTGGGGATAAAAGAGAGCAACGTTCTCCTAGCCCAAAAATTCGCGCTGACGGATGCCGTGGTCACGTTAATTATGAGGCGCTGTTGCAACGTGCTGGTCATA
>JACJUY010009325.1:14678-28056 GCA_014220935.1 Platorchestia sp. MABIK | reverse complement strand
TATCGATGTTAATGGTCGAAATTTTGAACACCTACTTTGATGCGTTACTTTCTATTATTTATTAAAGTTCCTCGTGTAATTTAACGTTTTTCATTACCTTCTTGTGTTATTATTGAACATTAATGCATGTGAGTTCTATCGCCGTGAGTTCTTGAAGGATTCTAGGATCGCCGTGAGTTCTTGAAGCGCAGCATTAAAAATTGCCAAGCCCAATAATTAAAAAAATTTCGCTTTTCGAAATTTTTTCACTGATGAAAAAGTGTTTAAATTTTTATTTTCTACTAGTAGCCGAAGTTTGTACCAAGAGTTCCACCAACACCATGTATATCTAACCACATAGACTCGAGAACCATAGCAAGTGCGACAATGAATCGGGATCATATAGAATCACTCTTCATAGAACTGTCTAGAGATGGTAAGCGAATTGTGCTTGGAACGATGTATAGGCCTCCAACAGCATGTCCTATTTCCTTCCTGGATGAGCCAAATCGTATTATTTCTCAATTCAACAGGTCCTTATACAATGACATAATTATATGCGGTGACTTCAATTATGATTTACTGAAACATGAATGCTTTGAACCAATTTCTGATTTCCTAAATGCCTTTCAGTCTAAATCCTTCCTTCCGATCATTACAAAGCCTACTCGAATATCCTCAGAATGTGCAACGCTGCTTGACAATATCTTTATGACAGATCCAACTGATTTTCATGCTGGAATAATTCCTGCTGACTTATCGGATCATTTTCCAGTTTTTCTCATTAAGAAAAATGTCTATATTGCTTGCACCGAACCACAAGCTGAAACTTACTCATTTCGTAAAGTATACGCATCAAATTTAGAAGAAATGTGCATCGTTCTATAAGAATCAATGCCAACATTGCACATCCCTCAACACAATGATGCAACGAGCATTGATGAAGCAGTAGTAAAGTTGACTGAAACTATGATGACCGCATACAATCAATGTTGCTTAATTGTAAATCGTACAGTTACCCCGAAAAATAAACAAAAGCCCTGGATTACTGGAGACATCGTAATAAATATAAAGAAACGTCAAGCGTACCTAGCCCTCCTTTACGAAGGGCGATTATCTAGAGAAACAAATAACCGATTCAGAAACTATGTGACAAACCAGATAAGAACATCAAAAAAGAGCTACTGTACGCTCAAGTTTACTCAATTTGAAGCAGACGTTAAAAAGACTTGGCGCCTCCTTAACTCTTGCTGTAAACCGAATAACGCCGAAAAAAAGAAAATTGAATATGTTGTTCAGGATAATGTAAAATACCATGGAAGGAAAGAAATTGCTAATCTCTTTAACAATTTCTTCGTACACGTAAGGAAAACTATAGCTGATGGTATTCCAAGTGAACCTACTGATCACCTGGAATACATGGATCATATTCGAGAACACAACTCCTTTTTCTTTAAGCATACCAACTCTTCCGATGTCATTGCGTGCATAAACAACTTGAAAAATAAATCGAGTGGATTACAAACATTTCCGACTAGAGTACTGAAAATTATTGCAGATATTGTAGTCCCGCTGATATCCAATATTATTAACCAGTCTCTCTTCCTAGGCACTTTCCCGAACTCCCTCAAAGTTGCTAGAGTAACCCTTATCTTTAAAAATGGTGAAAAAGCCTGTGTAAACAATTATCGACCTATCTCCGTGCTACCAATTATTAGCAAGGTATTCGAGAAAATTGTGTGTAAAAATGTGTACTCTTACTTTGAACAAAAATCATTTCTCTATGATAAACAATACGGCTTTCGTTGTAAAAAATCAACAACACAGGCAACATTAAATCATTTACAATTCCTTTATTCTTATATAGATGAAGTAAAGCCTGTCTTCTCTGTATTTCTTGACTTTTGAAAAGCATTCGATTGTGTGGACCATAACATATTGCTCTCGAAACTACATTGTTATGGCATTCGAGGAGTTCCCCATGATTGGTTCAGATCATACCTAACAAATCGGAGGCAATACGTTGTCATTGACAACGCAAAATCGGACCCACTGACAATTAGCCATGGAGTTCCACAAGGATCTGTTCTGGGGCCTCTCCTATTTCTGATTCTTATCAATGATATTATTAAATCAACATCATTTTTCAAATTCATACTTTTTGCCGATGATAGTACGCTTTCTGCGGTCCTTCCTGACCAAAATCCCGCTATGATCGCGGAGAGTATAAATAATGAACTCCATAAGGTTTCATTGTGGCTTAAATCTAATGAAATAGGCCTTAATATCGATAAAACAAAATATATTACATTCTCATGCAAGAAAACTATATCTCTCCCACGCATTAAAATTGGCAAAGGTGAAATCGAAGAAACCAACTCATATAAATTTCCGGGCATTATTATAGATTTACATTTGACTTTCAAAGAGCACATCGCTCATATTAGTTCTTAATTATCAAAATCCATCGGAATCCTAAGTAGAGTCAAAAATTTTCTGCCTGAATCAACTTTACAAATGCTCTACCGAACGCTCATTTCACTATACTTGCAATACGGAATAGAAGCATGGCACGGAACTGATAAAAATGAAACAAACAAAATTTTTACTCCGCAAAAAAAAAGCCATCAGAGTGGTAAAGAACCTAAAGTATAATGCTCACACAAATGATTTATTCAATAACTTACAAATACTTAAACTTTCGGATCTTTACAAAATCTCCATTTGTAATTTCATTTACAAAACATTAACAAATGATGGCGACAATAGCCTAAAACAATTTTTAACTGCGCAAACTGGTCACCACGACCATTCAACCCGAAAGAGAAGTAAATTCATGCTTCCTTATTATTCAAAGGCCCGGTCGCAACACAGTATCCTCTTCGTTGGAACTAAAACTTGGAACTCAATACCTGAGGAGATCCGTGAATGTAATTCTTACAAGGTATTCAAAAGAAATCTTGAATCTCACGTCCTATCAGAGTACTAGTCGTGTAAGATCACCAAGTCAAATCTTGCCTCTTACATGTCTGATCCCAATAATGTAATTTGCCACGGGTAATATCGCCGATCATCAGTCTGCTCTTAAATCTTTTATCGAATGTACTGTTGAATATAGCCCATATGACCTATATTGCAAAATGAAGCAACAAATATCGAATTAATTATCTCATTAATCAGTCAAATTCGAAACTAGGTCAAGTGAATTAGGTTAAACTAAACGAACACCTTAGAATAACGTGATGGTAGAATGCCCTAGAAGAAGCTGAACTTGTTCGGGCCCACAGGTAGCTATACGTAAATTTGACCATTGTACTAGGCTTAAAGAAACATTCTCCCTCTGTAACACCTGTGGTAAATAAATTTTTTAAATTGTTTAAAATTGTTTAAATTGCTTATTCTTCAACCGGAATAATTTTTAGTTACGATTGAAGAATAAGGGATCCATATCACCTGACGATTACAATACGCTACGTGCAACCGGATCTGGTCCTGGTACTCTATACGGCCTACCTAAAATCCATAAGTCTGATTTTGCGATGAAGTTTCAGTTATGCCCAATTTTTGCCTCGTTTAAAACTCCCAGTTTTAATCTTGCCAAATTTGTTGTTCCAATTCTGAAACCTTTCACTACGAATTGTTTTACTGTAGACAACTCTAAAGCATTTGTAGATAGTTTGAGTAGTTTTAATAATGCTGATCGGCTGTTCATGGCGTCCTTTGATGTGGAAAATTTGTTTACCAATGTACCTTTGCTGAAAACTATAGAAATTTGCTTATCTAAATTATTCGCAAATTGTCAACTTTCATGGGGTTCTCTCATAGTATTGTTGAAAAGTTGCTAAAGTTGTCAGTCTGTAATTGTTTTTTCATTTTCAATGGTAAATATAATGAGCAAGTTGATGGGTTGGGCATGGGTTTACCTTTAGGCCCAACGTTTGCGACTATATTTCTAAGCCACCATGAACAAAACTGGTTAAAAGAATGTCCTCCTGTTTCTAGGCCTGTATTTTACAAGCGGTATGTTGATGACACCTTTGTTTTGTTCAGAGATAAGGCTCATGCTGACCTCTTCCTCCAATATTTAAATTCTCGTAATCTCAATATTAGATTTACTAGGGGAGACGAAGACAATGAGGGGTTACCATTTCTTGATGCTTGTGTAGAGAGAGTTGACAATACTTTTCAGTACTCTGCTTTCCGAAAGAAAACTTTTTCTGGGCTCGGGACTAGCTTTTTTATTTTTTGTACATACAATTTTAAGGTTTGCGGCATTTGTACTCTCGTCCATAGAGCATATAATGTGTGTTCTAACTTTCAATACTTACACAAAGAGTTTGATTTTTTGAGAGGATATTTTCCAAAAAACGGATTTACATCTTCTGTTGTTGACAGGCATATTAATCAATTTTTGTCAAAAATTTATGATAACTCACAATCTTGTACACAACAAGCTTTCTATGTGAAATTGCCGTATTTTGGAGATCAGTCATTGAAACTAAGCGAGGTTGTTAAATCTCTTATTAACAAGTTTTTCCCGCAGCTCAAAGTTCAAATGGTCCTCGAGAATAATTTTACTATTGGTTCTCTCTTTCGTTTCAAAGACAAATTGCCACCCTCACTGTGCTCGTCTCTAGTGTACCAATACAGCTGTTCACGTTGTGAATCGCGGTACGTTGGTTTTACCTGCCGTACCCTGATGACTAGAGTTTCCGAGCATGCTGGACGTAGTTGCAGAACTGGTCTTCCTCTTGGGTCCCCCCACTGTCCTCTGTTAGATCTCATGCAGAAGAGTGCAATGTTCCGGTCTCCCTAAATGATTTCAAAATCTTGGCCGGTGCCTCTTACAGAACAGATCTGCGCCTTCTCGTATCTTTGCATATTTACAATACGAAACCTATAGTAAATGACACCCAAAGTGCTTTCCCACTTCATGTTGCCAATACCTAATTCAGCTACTCAGTTTTTCGTTTCATATTATTTTACCGTTGTTCTTGTTTTTTCAAATTTTAGATTTTTATAGATACTTTTTTAGTGTATATTCTCCCTCCTGTGGTTTCGTTTTACAAAAATTTTTTTTGCTGAAGATGGACAGTTTGTCCGAAACGTTCAGTTTTATATGATCATTTTTAATAAAAATGACTTTACGTGTAGCGATTTTCGCCTTGCTTTTTGAACCACATTCGTTGCAATTACTAAACGAGGTGTTTTTAACACTTTTGTGATATTCGTCGGTCTTCATAGCAATATAACCCGAGATGCAAATAGCAGCATCTTCGACTTCAACGGATTCGAAAATTCCTCCGACTTCCGTATTTTCTCTGAAAATGACTGCAGCCGCTTTCTCTTCTTCTTTCAGCTCTATGACTGGAGGGTCCACTTCCTTCTGCTCTGGAACCTGGGAGATAAATAAACAAACTCGTAACAAAGCAGCATTTTTGTTTTGTAGATGCTACTTATGGACACTGTAAAAGTTGGAAAGTGGAAGACTTGATTCGTAATAAAGGTAGTTTCCGCTGCCCCAACCTCAGCTAAGGTGTTTCAAAAAGAAAAAAAATGATGAGGGCACCATTTGGGATGGAATTAAGGGAATGTGAACTCTATGCACAGAGAGTATTCCTACAAAAAGCCGCCTGCGTACAGCACTCTCACTTCATAACCACAAATTTTCCCACTGAGATAAAAGATAAAAAGAAACATGTGGTATGACTGAAATGGAGATGTCCGTAAATTATTGCATGCTGTGAAATGGTGAGCAGGATCATATGTATCACGGAATCCCAAATATACGAAAGTGCGAGCTATGAAGGATGGGAATGGCCAAGAAGGGAAATGAAAAAAAGTGAAAGGAAAGGAACACACAAATTTTCAACTAGCAATGTAATGAGTTGATAGAAACGACGTTACATCCAGCTATTTACTATCACACAATTAGCACAGGCATTGCTGTTATGGAAATAGCCTTCACGGATGGAAACCTGAATGGAAAAAAATCAATATATTTTTAACATCAGATAACGCAAATTCAAGTTACTTGCTTCTAAGCTTAATAAAAAATACAAGGCAACTAGAAGCGTAAGTATAAACTATCATTGTGCCATTATACTTTCAAATATTGTACCTTCAACTTAATCTTCATACCTCTGCTAAGAAATCCAATGTTTCTCCCAGCTGATGATCCGAGACCGTTCCGCAATTGGAGGCAAGAGGGGCACGCATGAGAGACGCCACTGTAATTTTCACGTAGGCAAGGAAATAACTTCCTGCTGCAAGATGGTTTATTTGGCACTTCAATTTTTTCCCACAAACAACTTTCAGTAGAATAAGGGATTATTATTATGATCACAATAAGGATTTTTGGACTTGCACACAGAGATTTTGACAGCTCCTGTCGTTTTCAGATTGAGAAGTGCTTTCAGACGTTGTTTGCAAGGTATAACTGGGTGTTGAAGTGCCTGGAAGACCGATTGAAATTCTTGTAGTGACATTTTCGGGTTTTTGAGAAGATGCAATGGTAACATAATGGACACTCAAATTAGCAGCTTTATCATCAATTTAGAGGCAGAAGAGGCTTTTTTGTGACTTAAAGGGCTGGAACAAAATCTTTTGGCGGCCTACGGAGGGGTTGAACAGGATCTCTTCGTGGCTGCTTGAGGGGTTGTACATGATTTTTTTGTGGCTGCTTGAGGGGTTGAGCATGCTTTCTTCGTGGCTGCTGGAGGGGTTGAGCATGTTTTCTTTGTGGCTGCTGGAGGGGTTGAGCATGTCTTCTTCGTGGCTGCTTGATGGGTTGAGCATGCTTTCTTCGTAGCTACTTGAGTAGAACATTTTTGATAATCTGGGGATTCACGTGCTGTATCAAGTTGATTAGCAAGTGAAAACTTCCTTTTTATCATTGAAGTGGGTGAAGTGCACAGCCCCGTCTTCATTGAAGGTGAAACATCTCAGGAAGTGATTGACAACCTGTATAGGTTGATTGGACGCCACTAGGTCCACCTGCACAATAAAGAGGAAAATACAGAGAATGTAGGCAATTTGGGTCCATTTTTAAATTATTATTACTTTTTTAAGTCAGTGCCAATGAAAACTAGTTTTTTTTCTGAGGAAAATTTGTTTAAAAATCATAAATTACTACAAAGAACATCAAATGGAAACACTTAACCTCCACTGGTTTTCATTGTGTATTTTTTAGAATGATGATTCAGTTGTGGTTCACAATGTAGATTGTCCATGAAATGTGGATCGTTGCTACATATACGTGTAATCCTAGTGCACTCAAAACCAAAAATTTAAAGAGAATTTAAGATTTAGTCAAATTTAACCCTTCCGGTACGATAATTCAAATGGCTTAAGGTAAAATTTCCACGGGAAAAATTTGTCCTTACTCAAAATTGTCAGTGAAATTTTCCTAGTGTGGGTGCTTTTTGCTTAATCAAGTGCCTACTTCTTTATTTTTATTTTAAAAATTTTTTCGATCTTCAATGCTCTATGCTTGGCGACAGAAGTTTTCGACATTGACAATAATGTTGTTGAATTTACGGAAAAATCATTCGTAAGTTTTTGCCTGAATTTATTAAAAATAAACGATGTTCAGAAAAAATTTGCTCAAATTAAATAGAAAGGTTATTGAATATGTTGCACGGACCCTGCAGCATGAACTTAGAGGTAGCCAATGGTAATGTACGCGTGCAAGCTTCTGGAATGTCTAAAAACTTGTTTCATGCATGCTTGAAATTTCCCTAATTTCGTAATTCACTCCAAAATCTTCCCTCACTAGTTGAATTGCTTTAAAATTAGGTTAGATTCCCTAAACTGGAAGAACTAGCCATCTTGGCACTGGAGTATCCGTCAGTACCGAAAGGGTTAATTATGATAATTGTGGTGTTGCGGGGTTTGCCGCCGCCAGAGGGCGCTGTAACGGTGTGCGCTCTGCTTCCGGGAGACGGCGATCTTGCTGCCGCTGCCGAGCGGCTGCGGGCGGCCGGCGGCAGCAGGGCTGCCACACCTTGGGAATTTTCCCGAGATCTTGGGAATTCGGACATTGTCTAGGGATTTGGGAAATTCGAAACAAAATGGCTAAGAATTTAGGGAATTTGGGGTGTTTGTACAATATACTGTATGTTAAAACTAAAATTGCTTAAATTAATATTTCCGTCTAGCATAGAGGTAGAGTACCAATTGAAATTATCACAATTCGATCTAGAAATTAATCAAATTATCAGTACATGGGGCCTAAGTCAGCTTTGCGAATCATGGTAGAATAATACACGTTTGTACGGGATCCGAATGAAGCGCGCAGTAGCGCGATTAAAGCGCCTCATGGAGCGCCTGGCTCAGTCACTCATTTATTACTGCTGAGGTGCTAACTGTGGTACTAGCGATACTGGTAGCGGTGTTGCTCTGTGCTTATTGCATTATCAGCTTGTAGTTGAACACCATGGAATCACCTAAAGAAGTAGTACAGTCAAGCATTTTCCGAATTCAAAGGCTTGCTGCAGAAAGATAAAGACGGAAACAGTGTCGGTTATAATTGTTGCAATATCACATTCGAAAATGCGAACAAGTCTACCTTACAAAAACACAAGGAATCCGAAAAGCACAAGAAAACTTATGAACTTACCAAATCGAAAGTTGACAGCGAACAATTTTTCAAACAGAAAGCGCCTAACGATGATGACCAAGTGGCACATCCCCTCGCTTGTTGATGAAGCTCAGCTAAATAAGATAGACGAGGAGTGGAGAAGTTTTCACCTAATTGCAGCTGACCTATCGGTAAGGAATGCACAATTCCTCGGTATTGGAGATCATCAGGTGAATTGAAAGATGGCTTGGGCGACCCTAAATTTGAAATCCTTTCATATTTTATGACTTGTCTCACTAGCTTACGCTTTCGTCTGCATCTGTTGAAAAAATATTTCCTCAACTTGACTGTATAAAAAATAAAATTAACACTTCCTGACAAAAACGAAGCATGGCACTGACGCAGGGATAGGAAAGAGTCCAAACTTGAGGTTAATTTATTTCATTGAATATATGAATGAATGGTTTTCCATCTCGCGAATGGGCTGGAAGACGGGAGAGGTGGGACACCAGCACGCCCATAGCGCCCCTCCTGCACCGTGCCACGATCACTGTCACGGGAGAACAAATATTTAGTTATAAGAAAATATGGAGTGTATAACGACTGCTCAAAAATTTTTGAATTAAAAGGTTGATTTACTACAAATTATGGTCACGCCGCAAAATTTGATGGGTCAGAAAGACCACGTAAGTAATTGAAAAATAGCGACGTGAGAATTAGGTATTGGGTGGAAGCCGAGTCTTACAGAAAATATTGCAGAGCTAGAGAATTCAGCTTAAGTAGTTACTAATTAATTGCTGGGATTAAATGTTAGCAGACTAATTCAAGTCTACGGTAAATATGCTAAATCCTACATTAACTATAGTAATTAATCATAGAGACATGAATTTCTGTACTCTAAACCTAGAACACGAAATGTAATAATTAGAAATTTGCTGTAACAATTGCCGTATTATAGTAAAACAGGAATTGATTTGCGGCAACGTTACACAATTAATCTCCCAATTTACTTAAGGTAAGTAAGGCAGGTTCTTAGGAACTGCTACTGACGTCACTACGTAAAAATGCGGTGCTAACCATTACGGTGACTCACATTAGTTAAGCAGCCGAACTCGAGTGGCGAAGCAGAAGCGAAGCGCAGGCAGGCAGAAGGTCGGCAGAGAAGTCTAGCCGATCATGGCAACGTCAGGGCCCTCTCGATGTAGAAGAAATGAAGAGCTGAAGACAGAGGCCACGACACCGGCCACGCTCAGATGCTGGAGTAAATCAGTTGCTGCAGGCCTAATTAATGTTGAGAAATACAGGAGGTCAAGTGCGGTGGAAGGCTGGTAGGCAACGATCCTGATGCTATGGCAAAGACTGCAGAGGTTGCTTATTCTTCGGTGTTCGAGAGAAGAAAAATTTATTGTACAGTACACCGAATGGTTGCGCCTTTCATTTAAATAATTTTTTAGCGACGTTTTGATTAAATTATCATGGGAGTTATTTACGTTAAAAATTATTTGCGAAAAAGAAATAGAAGAAACGCTTCAGTTTTTCTACAATTCCTTAAAATCAGAAACTGCCAAGGACCGCTTCCCTGCCGAGCAATGATTAGCGAGAAAAAATGCAAAGTGTGCTACGAGGGATCCAGTAAAAAGTTAAGAAACTCACCAAGAATTAAGTGGAGCCGCCTATCAAAGATACCAACACCGATTAAAACGATTGAAATAATCAAAGTCTCTTGGCTTTCGTGCTGACGTTAATGACGAAAATGAATAATAAACCTATAAATGTATTAAAGATAAGCATAAATTTCATATTTCTTCCTTTTATTTATATCTGGGGAATTTTTTTACGATCTGGAGGAATTTCAGGGATCAGTCTGGGGATTTTGGAAAAAGTTGACTGGCAGCCCTGGGCAAGTGGCAAGCTCGGCAGTTTCACTATGCGTTGTCGGGAGACATACGTCGTCGTCAAAGTAGGCTTACTTATTGGCTTTGCGGTCAAAAAGAAAAATAAACATCCCAAATAGATAGTGGGTAAAAATTGGCTGGCTGAACATCCAGAAAATGGGATTTAAAACCGGATTTGCAGAGTTTCAGCTAAATATCGAAATTTTGTTCACTAATTAATTGCCGCATTCCTCCTTCCTTTTTAAGCATTCGTAAAATTTGATCTCACGAAATTTAACAACTACTATCAATCTAATAATCTAATTCATAATAATTTTAAGTGCAGGTAATATTTTTCGCCTGTTCCATAAGTTGTGCATGTACCTGCATGGGTGCAGCTCGTAAATTGAATTTTTTTTGTTGGTCTATATTCGAGTATTTCCTATAATCACCGTGATTAGGATGTAAATATAGAAATTGGAATCTTACGCGCACTATTTTAGATCTGTATGATAGAAAGAACGCGTAAAAATGTCATCTGTACGCAAATATTCTAAAATATAATAATCCCCTCAAACTACTGCGTGATAATGTCTAATATTGTATGTGGATGTGGCAGCGATACGAGTAAACTAATAAACGTTTAGACTTATTTTATGAAACATTTTTATGCTGAAATCAAATATTCAAAAGATTTCACATACAAAGTTTCGAAATTATTATGAAAATATCGGATAAATTGTTGAAATCTTACTTATGGCTAATGTTGATCTGTTTGTATTCTAATAAACAAACATAATGTACATTTGCGGTAGTTCTTGTGTGAATAATAAGAATGAAAATCATTTGTCAATGACTCTAACAGTACAATAAGACGAATGCATTGTGATATGCTTGTAACAAAATAAATCGTTTTTTCCCCCATCATTATGAATACTAAAAAATACACTCCTTTAAATCAGGGGCTATACCATCATAAGTGCTATCTATATAAATCAGGTGGTATCCCATGTAAAATAATAGATTTATTGGAAGAAACGTTCTAACTAAACTGGCTTCGAAGCGTATTCGTTTTTTTCCTCAAACCATTTTCAAAAAAAACTAATATTGCGTTAATATAAACTAATATTAATACTCAGGGGAAGTTTGTTCCACAGTAAGGCGCCTGATATTGACAGAGCCTTCTGCCCTATGTGAGATGAACAATAGTTGACTAAGACATTGTTGTTTCTGTTCGGCTTTTGATTGGTTACTGTGGGTGGATAGAAACGCACTATCTCAGCATTGCTTTGAGGAAGGTACAACGAGGAGAATACGTATTGGGCCCTCTGCATGAGGAGCCTTTCTTGAATAGGAATCCAACCGAGTTCATAAAGGAGAGGAGTTACGTGATCACTTCTTTTGAAATTACCGTTGCATACCACCTTGGCTGCGAAGTTTATGCAGTTTTGTAAATCCATTTGAAGGTATTGAGGTAAGTCTCCCCATCCTAGGATGCAGTAGTCAATGCGCGATAACACCAGGGATTGAATGGCTAATAATCGGGATTTTTCGTCTAGCATACTCTTCATACGATGAAAAAACATTAAAGTTCCGTAAATTTTGTTGCACGTATTCTCAACGTGAGATTTGAAAGACATGTTTCTATCGAACCAGATACCGAGACTTTTAACTTTTTCTGATGGCTTAATTTTTATCATTTCCAACTGCGAGAGTTAGATCTGATGTTTTTTTAATAGCATATTTGGATCCAAATATTATGCATTGTGTTTTATTAGCATTTAATTTGAGACCGTGTCGGTCGTACCATGATTTCAGGCTAGTCAGTATAGTTTCGGCGTTAATTTGCGTCTGTGGTATTTCCGATACAGAACTTGTTATTGCAATTTGAACATCATCTGCATACATTGCGATCCTTGTGTTCGAAGGCATTGGAGGAATATCATTAATGAAAATAGAAAACAGTAGCGGACCAAGAATGGATCCTTGGGAACACCAAAATTGTTTTGTATGAATGGGGACAATTTGTTTTCTATGTGGACTGCATGAGATCGATTTGACAAGTAACTTTCAAACCACTGCGTGTCTACTCCCAATTTTAGTATTTTACGTAGAAGTCTATCATGTTCGACGCTATCGAACGCTTTAGAGAGATCGAGTAGCAGCATGAGTGTTACATTCTTTTGATCGATGTCACTGTATATTTTTTCAGAGATATTGAGCAGAGCGTCTTGAGTGCTTGTGTTTCTTCTATAAGCGTATTGATTTCGGTGGAGTAGATTTGACTCGTCCAGGTGACATGACAATTGATTTGTCACCACTTTCTCCAATATTTTGGACATGACAGGTGAAAAACTGATAGCCCTGTAGTTTGATGCTGTTTTTAGGTCACCACTTTTATGCAACGGTTTAATAATGGAGTGTTTCCATTGGTTTGGAAACGTGTTGGCTGCTATTGATGTATTAATTATCAGACGAATCCATGGTGCTGTGACTGGGAAACTGTCTTTGATGTATTGGAGACTGATACCGTCATGTCCAACTGCCTTTGTGTTTTTAATGAGTATAAGATATTTCTTAACTCTGGTAAAGCGACAGGACGTGGTCTCCACATGACATCAGCCCTCGACGGTGCAGTTGGGCGTGAATTTTCAATTGACGTTTCACCGGGATTGGTACACACCTCACTGAAAATTTGAGCCCCTACTTTTGAGAAGAATGTGTTGAAATCCGTGGCTGTTGCCATGGGATTTTCAAAGTTACTTATACGGTCTAAATTTTTATACGGGGCTACCTCACTAATGATTTCCCAAGTTCGTTTCGGGTTATTTTTAGCCGTTATGAGTTCCTGGTGGAAGTGAGTTTGTTTCACTTCGGTGATTTTCTTTCGAAGAATTTTTTCATGTTCTTTATATCTCTTGTTTAAGGTACTGTTTGATCTATT
>JACJUY010009324.1:17996-28925 GCA_014220935.1 Platorchestia sp. MABIK | reverse complement strand
CTGTTAGTGTGGTTGGCACTTGATGCAGGTACTTGTGTACGTGAAAAAAAAGTAAATCCCCTAAAAGTTGGTAGAAAATTTTAATACGCTGTTAATTTTGCGTTGAATTTCTTAATTTAAAGAGGCAACGTATCTAATTGGCGGAAAAACGGAATAGGTATTTTAATAGGGTTGAATTAACTTGAAGCGAATGTTATTTTCTATGATATAAAATCTATGATATAATTTTGAAAAATCCTTCGTCACGAGGTTCCTACAGTCCTTCCGCGTCGAATGAAACCACAATCGCGCTTCTGCATTAAAAATTGTAGAGTGGGGAAAGTTAAGCGCAAGGATATAAATTTTTTCTTATTTTTGCACAATAACTTCTTCTCTATTGCGAAAATCAAAAATTTGTATAGAAGAAAATGTGTTCAGAATTCAATTTTAAATACCTGTATTGATTTTCGTTCTTCTAGATGCAATAGAAACGTGAACGGTGAAATTTGAAAAATTAGGTAAAGTACAGGGTAGTAGTTCCCCTTAACAGTAACCAAAATGTAGCATATTCCATTTAAAAATGAAACAATAAAAATTTAACTAAATTTATTTTGAAAATAGTTTTGAAGTTGAAACGAAGTTCATTCCCCGATATAGTCAATAAAGAAACTTCAGTGTGCGATCCCCCCTACCCCCCTTAAAAAGTTTGCCCTGTGTATTGACATAGGACAAGTCTAGTGGCTTACATCAAAGAAATGAACATAACATTAGGGGAAATTAGAAAATAGCATAACAGAAGAAAACAATGTCGCACCTGAACAAAAATACATAAACAATCGTCAGTGAAAGAGCAATAAGAAATTCCTAAATCCACAAATTCCTAAAAAAGCGCAAACCAAATCCTAAAACCACAAATTCCTAAATTAACAGATAGATCGATGACAAATTCTTTGAAAAAGTCTGAAACCTAACCCAAATTACCACCACAGGCAGCATGAGCGCAACGACTGCGTCGACGGTGGCGCAGCTGCGCATCGTGTCGACGCTACCTCCCCCGGGGGCAGCCCAGGCGGCACTGCGGGCAGTCCAGTCGTGCTGGTCAGCCGCCCTGCCGTACCTGTCAGCCCTCTCAGCCAACTCCAGCCGCTCGCACAGCCACACCACGCTCCACCGCCTGCTCGGGCTGCTGGCTGACCGGTGCGCCTCAGCCAAATGGCTGGCGTGGTGTAGCTAGGGAAGTGGGCGCCGTGTGGCTGGCGTAGTGTAGCTAGGGAAGTGTGCGCCGTGTGGCTGGCGTGGTGTAGCTAGGGAAGTGGGCGCCGTGTGGCTGGCGTAGTGTAGCTAGGGAAGTGGGCGCCGTGTGGCTGGCGTAGTGTAGCTAGGGAAGGGAGCAACTCAGCCATGTGGCGTTTGTGGTTTTCCAGTGATGCATTAGTGTCACTGTCAGCCATGTGGCTTTTATGATCGGCCTAGTGGCGTTTTCTCTCAGCCATGTACTGCATAATTATGGTAGTATAAAAAAAGGATTTAACTACACAATTTGAAACATTTGATTCTAAAGTAGGCTGTGTAAATGCACATCAGGGAAAACCGACTATTGTATCTATGAAAAATATTCTCCAAGTTAAAATGTGAGGTCCCGAGCTGAGAGTTAGGTTGACTTTTCTTTAGTTGAAAAAGAACATGTTTTTTGTTTTGTTACGGACTTTCTTTTTTCGGTTGACTGCTTAGCTGTTGTTCAGGACCTATTGCTTTTTTCTTCAACTTTTATCCTGTTTCATAAACTCACTCCCTAACTTCTGTGGGGACCGCGTGCATAGATACCCCGCTCTTTTAGCTGACTTCTATTTTGTTTTATAAAATTGCTTTTTCTGTGTGTAAGGAATCTTGTGTGGGAACACATTTTATGCATAAATTACCCATTCCCTTGTCGCCATATTGAACAGTGCGTGTTCCTTTCTCTCTTTGGAACACGTTTTTTGTGGTCATAGGGGCTTAACTTATCTAATTTAATCCAGTGTTGACATGCTTATAGAACGGTTTTATGTCTACGCAATTTTGATTAGTTCTCGAGATCTGTCAAGGGTAAATGAACAAAATAATTTTTGATTCGAAAGAGGCCTTCTTTTTGTGTTGATACCCTTGACTATGCTCTTCTTTTTTATTTCTCTGTCTCGTTCTTTTATTTCTCTATATTTTCTTAGTTCCCCACCTTCTTTAACATTCCTTTTTTCTTAGTAGTCCTAGTTCTTTTTCAAGTTTTTCAAACTCTTATTTTAGTCCCCAACTCTTTTCGTACATCCCCCCTCTTCCATACTTTCCTTATATCATCCCACACTTTCCTTATGTCCTCCCACATTTTCCTTACATCTCCCCACACTTCTTATATCCCCAGCTCATTTTTTTAGTTCCCTAACTTTTTTCTTGGTTCCCTAATTCTTTTCTGAGTTCCCAAACTTTTTTTTAGTTTTAAAACTATTTTTTAGTTCTTAAATTGTTGTTTTTAGTTTCCTAATTTTCTTTTTATTCCGGTAATCTTTTTTTGATTCTCAATATTATTTTTTTATTTCTCACATTTTTTTAGTTTTGAAACTATTTTTTAGTCCCCAAGTTTTTTCTTAGTCCCAAAAGTAATTCTAAATCCCCAAACTCTTTTTTAGATCCAAAAATTAGTTTTCAACAAAATTTTTAGATCCCCAAACCCTTTTCTTGGTTTCTATAGTTCTTTTTTTTTTACTTCCTAAACTCTTTTCTTTAGTTCTTAACTCTTTAATTAAGACTTAGCCTAAGTTTTGAAATCTCCCAAATCCCCCAACAACTACCCTCTTTTCCCTCTCCCTCATATTTCGCTCCCCTCACAGATGTTCTGCTCTACACGCCGCCCTTAGCGCTGCCCACATTCAGTGGGCGGCGATAGAGAGAGACGAACAAGACGATGTCGTCACCCTCGCCCTTTTGGACCTCGTCAGGGCGGTGGAGAGCTTCGTGGCGGCCGTCAGGAGGCGGTTAGAGGCAGGGGTGGAGAGGCAGTCCGACGTCAGACCTAACCTTATCAACGTCCACAACTCCAGTGTACCCCAGAGTCCAAACGTTTACTCTAATTTACCCCAAAATCCTAACGGGAGCTCTAATTTACCCCATACTCCAAACGGGAACTCCAATTTGCCCCAAAATCCCTGCCTGCCTTTAGGGCAAAAGCCTTCGTCTGTCCCAGATATGCAGCCGAGTCAGCAGAGCATGGCTAATTTGAGTCTAAATTGCCTGTCGAGCATAGGACAAGCCACAAATGGGCTTTCTTTCCCCGTGGGGCAAGAAACAGTGTTGGGGAGGGACAGTGTCCCCACACCCTCCTCCCCAACCTCTTTGAGCTCCCACGAAGACTCTAGTATTAGCGTGAACGTCTCTACGAACGACGGCAACAGCTCAGGTAGCGGGAATCCCTCTGACTCGGATCCACATAGCGGTATTATCGCAAAATCGCGTGGGAACGGGAAAGATAGCGGAAATTTTGTAGGAACCAATGGAAAAGAAACAATTATCGGAGGACCTAGCGGGAATGCCGCTGACTCCAGAGGCAATAGCGGGAGCGCCAATGAGCTAACGTCAGCAAGGCTGGCACAGCTGCACCGTCAGCGGGAGCACTGGAGGCTGGAGTACCATTTGCTGTCCCACAAACACGCGAAGCTCACGAAACTTTTGAAGGACTCCGACGCTCTGAAAGCCTTGGGCTCAGGTGCGGCGAAATTGAACCCCACGTCCATCGTGGGTGAGGTCACGGTGCCTCCTGGTAGGGGGGATGCTGGGAGGGTGCAGGACCTCAAAGGGCGCGCCATCTCTTTAGAGGATTCCAAAGGTAACAAAGGGCGCGACGGTCCCATAGAAGACCCCAAAGGGCTTGAGGACCCCTCCAAAGGGCACGAGGACCCCAAAGGGCGCAGCGCAGACGAGGAGGACACCTGGCGCGAGTCGATGGTCCGCCAGCACCTGACGTCTCGCTGCACGAAGCTCTTCCTAGAACTAACAAAGACCTGCAGCAAGGCGACCCTCCTGCAGGGGGAGGCCGAAGCCGCGGTTTCCCGGGCTCTGGAAGCCGAGGCCGTCGCCGGGGCCCTTGAGAACGAGCTGGAACAGGTGCGGGGCGAGCGCGCCAAGTTGTCGGAGGAGCTCAAGACGACTTGCCTCAACTACGAGCAGCAGATGGCGGCCATGGCGGACCACCTGGCGGGGCTCAGTGAGCGCATCGCAGAGCAGGAGGATCTCAAGGCATTCCCGAGGCCTCATAAAAAGAAGTGAATTGTGTCCTTAGGGCAGAAAATAAGAAAAAGTGAATTTTGTCCATATGACGCTGAGGAAGAAGTGAATTTTGTCCTTAGGGCGAACAAGAAGTGAATTTTGCCCTTATGAGAAAAGAAAAGTGGACTTTGTTGTAAATTTTGTCCTTACGACGCAGAAGCGAAAGTAGTAAATTTCGTCTTTATAGGAAAATTTGTCCCTACGACAGAATAAGGACATTTTGTTTCTTTGGCATAGAAAAAAGGGAATTTTGTATTTAAGGCAGAGAAAAACAACAAAATGTAAAATTTGTTCATATGGCAGAGGAGAAGTAAATTTCGTTTTTATGATGGAAGAAGTGAAGGCCTTCCCGAGGCCGTACAAGAAAAGTGAATTTTGTCCTCATGACGCTGAGGAAGAAGTGAATTTGGTCTTAGGACACAGAAGAACAGATCCTTATGTCACAGATGGAAGTTGGGAATTTTGTCCTGATGAAGCAGAAGAAAGAGAAATAAATTTCGTCTTTATGGACAGAAGTGGTAAAATCTATCCTTATGACAATGAAGAAGTAAATTTTGTCCTAATGGCACAGAAGAAAAAGAGAATTTTGTCCATATGACGGAAGAAGTGGAGGCTTTCCCTGGGACGTAGAAGAAGCAGTGAAATTCGTCGTTATGGCAGAAGAATAAGGAAATTTCGATTTTATGACACGAAAAAGTAAATTTAGTCCTTATGACAGAAAATAGTAAATTTTGTCAGAAAAAGTGAATTTTGTCTTTATGACAGAGAAGAAAGTCAATTGTTTTTGTGAATGAAAAAAAAAATTTTGTCAACAAATAGTAAATTTCGCCTGTATGACACATAAGTAAATTTTATCCGTATGCGAGGAGGTCTTCACATTGAGGTAGTTTTGTGTTAGTATGATATATACAACATGCGATCTCCGTATTTTGCGTGCATCTTAAAGAAATAAGCCCTGATTATGACTTTGCCACCCTTCTCCCTCAGGGGGATACAACTATTGTATCTATGGGAATTAGCGCTCCCAGGGGGACAATGTGAGGGCCCGAGCTGAGAGTTAGGTAGGCCTTCTTTCTGTTGAAATAAAATGTTTGTTGTTATGTGAGAGACGATCTTTTTTCGGTTCACTGCTGTCCTGTTTTTCAGCACCTACTACTTTCTTCTTCAACTTTGACCTTGTTTCATGAACTTCTTTCTCAACTTACTGTTTCTATGCCCTTTCTGCATAGATTCTGCATTCCTTTTTCTCCATACTAAATGATGCCTCCCTCCTTCCTCCTGTCGAAACGCTCTTTTGTAGCTGTTAGGGAGGCTTAAACTAACTAATAATCTAATTTAACCCTTAGACTGCGACTTGACCACCCGGTGGCCACGAAGGGGATTTTCACAATGCTGCTGACCGACCAGTAGTCACAAACTCAATTTTCAAGAATACTTTATCAAAGCTAAATGCAGGAACGATCCAGTTCATGTTTGCTATTTCCAACATTGCTTGCTACAGTTGACTTTAAATTGGAGTTGACTGTTGAACTTCAGTTTTAACAATTGCGGTTAAAGTGATAATTAACGTTCTCTAATGAAAAATTAGTCATTTAATAAAATTACTGTTTTGGATCACGATCATAAATAAGGGAATTATTTTCCACGTAGGATGAAGGTTCACGAGACTTTTAATGAACATGGATTGTAATACATCGGTTTGTCTATGTAACCTATCATTTTATACTGTATATATTTCTATATTATTCTGTTTGCTCATGGTAATCCAGTGGATGAAATTGTGGTTCAAAGATACCCTCAGGGGGATACAACCATTGTGTCAAGCGCTCTCATGGGTAAGATGTGAGGTCCCGAGCCGAGGGTTAGGTATTTCTTCCTTACATTGAAATAGAGGCTTTTTGGTTTGTTACCGACCATCTTTTTTCGGTTGATTGCTTTGCTGATTTTCAGCACCTATTACTTCTTTCACTTTTATCTTGTTTCATGAACTTCTTCCTCAACTTACTGTATCAAATGCACCTTGTGCATAGATTCCGCATTTCCCCATACTAAATGGTGCCCTCCTCTCTTTGGAACACCCTTGTTGCAGTTAGGGAGACTTGAACTAACTTATTTAACCTAATTAGTCTAAAATGCAGCCCCCTTCCCCCCTCCCTCAACTCCTCAATGTATGTAAACTAATTTTTCTTACCCTATGTAGATCCACATGCTGTATCAAAAACGTTCAATTCTGGAGTCAATGTTGAGCTTGGTAATTTTTGTGTGTAAATTACATTAAAAGTTCTTTCTTTGCAACATTAAGCCAATGTGTAAAGTCTTGAAAATTTTGTATGTATAAATGAAAGTTTCGTTTGCCATGTTCAGCCGGTGTGTAGGGCGTAGCATGTTTGTCTGTAAAAATTAAAGTATTTTTTTGCCATTTTACGCGACCATGAAGTGCATCGGAATTTTTGTTTGTTAACTGCGTTGAAAGTTTTCTTTGTTATCGTCAGTGTTAGAAAGTGTTGAAATGCCGTGACGTCATGAGCTCTTGGCCAATCAGGAGCAACATTTTTCGTGACGTCATGAGCTCTCGGCCAATCAAACGGTAGAAGAAACAAGGTAGCGTCAAAACAGTCTTTTTATCGTCGACCGTGTCACAATGGTGACGTCATGGCAACCAACCAATAGTTACTGAGCGCTGAGATTGCATCTGGCAACACTGCTAGCCCCAAATCCGGCACAACCATTGGCCTAACAACGTGCCGCAATGGTCATAAAGCTTGAAATGAAGCCTTTTATTTGCCTGGCCGAACATGGTGTATTCTTTCCCCAATGACTTTACCTTGTTTTTTCTACCATGGCCAATCAGGAGCAACCTTTCTCGTGACGTCACTAGATCCTTTTCTTGCCGTTGTGGCACGCGTCACAAAAATCTACGGGACAGATCACGCCCAAGTTAGAGTTAACATAAGTATTTTGTTTGTTAACATATTTGATGTTTTATTTCTTGGAGAGTGGACTGGCGAACGACAGTTTGCCTTTATTGTACAATAGTAGCATTCCGTTATTGTTAATTATTGCTATTAGTTATTGGTAATTATTGTCACTATTTACTGTTAATTATTGGTAATTAATGCAATACTGTCAGTTATTGGTAATTAATGCTGTTAATTATCGCTATTATTTACTGTTAATTATGGCCGTTAGTTCCTATATCTGTGAACACGAGGGAGCGGACCGTTTGTGTTGTAAAACAGGGAAGGTTTTGTGGATTCGAACTCGCGTCTTTCGATGTTCGAATCTGTGGTGGACTGGTGAGTCACATTTACGTATTTCTACATTTTTATTGAACTTCAATTATCTGTTAAAAATTGTTTGATCCAAAAAATTCTAAAAATTTAACTGCAAAGTTAATACTTTGACTGCATCGTGCCTCACCGGTGGTACACGGAGGGTATTTTCACAATGCTGCTGACCGATCAGTAGTCACAAACTCAATATTCAATGCTCAGTCAGAGCTAAATGAAGGCACGATCCAGTTCATGTTGGCTATTTTCAACGTTGCTTACTGCAATTGACTTTAAATTTGAGTTGTTTTGCCAGCAGCAGTCAAAGTGTTGGCGGAAACATTTGAAGTTATCATGTACAGTGAAGGGTTTAACTTATTCAAGCAGTAGTTTTGATTAAATTTAATGTACATATACATAGGTCTCATGTGTGGACATTTATATAAAATTTAGCATGCACAGAATTTCGAAAAGTATTCGCATGAAATGAGCATGTTTGATAATTTTCCTAAATGTGTATTATTATTAATATTATTAATTTATTTTTCGGAGAATATTGAACATGGCCATGAAATGCCTCGTACTGCAGTAACCTTATATATTGAAAATCTTAATTCAGTGAAGAAAAAAAATCATCCCTGCAGTAAATCTAAAATGAGGTCACATTGAAACGAATGATAATCGCAGCATTTCATTCCCAAAGGCAGACACGAATATCCGAATGGGAATTAGCGACCTGAGAGGGAATATGCGAGGTCCCAGCGAGCTTAGAGTCACGGTAGAGGAAACAAGGTAGGGTCAAACCAGTCTCTTTTTCGTCGACTGTATAGGTTTGCTGACGTCACGGCAACGAACCAATAGCAGCGTTCATATTGCTTCCGGTAGCACTGCTACTCCCAAATCTGTCGCCACTATTGGCCTGATGGCACTGCGGTTTGGTGACGTCATAAAGTTTGTTTGAAATAAAGCCGTTCTATTGGCTACCCGAACAAGAAGAAATGTAATTTCTCCCATAGAAATGACCCTACCTTGTTTCCTCTACCGAGCTGAGGGTTAGGCAGGGTTTCCTATAGTTAAAACTGCAATTCAGTGGGCAGAGCGTTGCAGCGGCGGCAGGGAGCACCGCGCCAAAATGACAGAATAATTGGACATATACAGTATCATAGATACGCGTGCAGGAGGTTGGGAGCGCTGCACGCAGATCACGGTAGAGGAAACAAGGTAGGGTCATTTCTATGGGAGAAAATTCACATCCTCTTGTTCGGCTAGCCAATAAAAAGGCTTTATTTCAAACAAACTTTATGACATCACCAAAACGCCCTGCTGTTTGGCCAATAGTGGAGCTAGATTCTGGGCTGGCAGTGTTACCTGATGCAGCATGAGCGCTGCTACTGGTTCGTTGCCGTGACGTCAGCAAAACCACACCATCAACGAAAAAAAAACGGTTTAAACCTACCTTGTTTCCTCTACCGTAACGAGGACCTACCCAACCTGAGAGTTGATGTTGGAAAAGGACTGCGTGACTGCAGAAGTTGTGAGAGGACGGGACACTGGCATTTGCACATCACACGTAGCTTTTTTTGATGCCACAGCGAGAAAGTAATAAAACTTGCTTCGGAAAGTGATGGTTTATTGTGGCACAGGTGGCTGGTGAGGCAAAACAATTGCCAGGGCTTGGAATCTATGAAGACAGATCAGCCACTGTAAATAGCGCCCAGAAAATAGTGATGTTTTAAATGAAAATGTAAGAAAAATAAAATAGACCATCTCAGTCCGTTTAGATCCTTGAAAAATATACTCCAAAGTAAAATAAAAAACTCAGAACAAATATGCTGAGAATTAACTCGTGCTAAACAAGGTAAATGCGTTGACGAAAATAGGAAAGAGAAACTGAAACAATAGACTATGAAATAAATATAAATGAAATTCAACTCAAAGCAAATCATTGGGCAACAAATTCAAATAGACAACTCATGAAAAATTTCTGTTATAAAACGTCTTGAAGTGTTGCAAAACTGGGTAAGAGAACAACTCACTCATCAAACAAGAAAGAAATGAAATAACCAATGTACCAGAAAAAAACATCACGTCCAACATTATGAATATTTAGCCTGAAGCAACAAAACATATGAAGCAAAGCAGAACAGAACAACAAAGCAACACCCACCAGATCAACACTCGGTTATATCATGTACAAGAATAGCTCAGCTAAGAAATACCACTGAAGTTTTACTGTAAACTTAAATGACTAAGTGGAAGAAAAAGCAGTGCATTAAGAAATTGTTCCTTCACAAAAACAGAGTATAATAAAGAAACAAATTCAGATAATGAGCACTTGAAGAACACATGTAAAAGCTCCCATTACTTGTTTGCCTAACATTACAAATCATTTGGAGGGACCAGAACAAACACAATCTACTGAGACACTGCAGCTGACCGTTGCCTGCACACACTCGTCACAATTGGGGCCACGCCCACAAAGGGAACCCACAACATCCTCCTGCAGCGAGTGTTGCTGCGGCGGGCAGCCACGGCTGTAACACAGGAGCGCATTCCCGCCTCGAGGGCCACAAGATGCCACCATCACCACATCTCCTCTTCCTTGAGTTCCACTCTCTTTGTTACTTAGGGACCTGCGCTTCATTTGTAACAGCTCTGAATATTGTGCTTCAAATGTGTTCATCGTTCCTGCATTGGATGTTATCGTACACCACTGTACAGAAGGCAGACGTACCAGAATGTGCGTTGCGTTTACTTTGAAAGGAAGAGTTCCGTTCATGTCGCTTTCTTTAATTGCGATGTCGAGACTCAGCCATTCTCCACATCCCATAGAGATGTGAGAGAACAATCCCATTGGCTGACCCCATTGAACAATGAAACTTTCATTCGCCAAGATGCTTCCCTCACTTTGTCCAGCTCTCCACACAAGATGTTCGAAGCATCCCTGTGAACTTACACTCCTAAGTACACACAAGTTCCAGTACGTAATAGAACACAGGAAACAAATATGATCAACAACTACAAGCAATGCCACCCTTCCCCTGCATTAGGCACCGTGCACGGCTCCTGCCTCACGCAACTCAGCAACAAGGCCACGCGCTGCACCGCGATGTGCAACAAAACTAAGGCCACAAATGTGCACAGCGACTCTCCTCGCAGGCTGTATCTATGCTACCACACTGCTGCAACACGGGCAAACTGTACCGAGATTTGTTAACAAGGAGCGCTACAAGATGTGAGGCGTGTTTACAAGGAGCGCTGCAAGATGTGAGGCGTGTTTACAAGAAGCGCTACAAGATGTGAGGCGTGTTTACAAGGAGCGCTACAAGATGTGAGGCGTGTTTACAAGGAGCGCTACAAGATGTGAGGCGTGTTTACAAGGAGCGCT
>JACJUY010009323.1:12708-29533 GCA_014220935.1 Platorchestia sp. MABIK | reverse complement strand
AAAACTCGTTTTTCGTAAAAAATAAGGCCTAAATCAAAAAAATGACATGAGTAAAATAGGTTTACTTTCAAACAATACATATACTGACCAATTTTCAAGCGAATCGGACGAAAAAAGTTGAAAATCCCCGATGGTGCCCTTAAATTACGATTTTACGTAACAAAAACTTAATAAATGTAAAAAAATAACACCATGCAATAGAACGCCAGGTGTCTCCATAAATTTACAAATAATCCTATTTTTTATGCGTAATTTCTCCTATATAATTACAACGGAAATCTGCTTACTTGGCTGGTATCACAGATACCACTCAAACGATAGAAACACACTGGCATCTGCGCACTTTTGTTTGTAAGTCAAAAATATTGCGTGATAAATGAAATGCAGCTTTCCGCGAAGGAAAAAAAATGGCAAATCTTTTATCAACCTCTTGGCTAATTTTGAGTATTAAATAATAAAACCCAGTAGTCAAATGTAGTTGAAAAATCATGTTCGCAAATATTTAAATTGATGACCGTTTTTGCCCAGACAACGCTCATAACGCGCACCAAAGGATTTACGAACAACACGAAACATGGGAAAGGAAACATTGTAATGCGTTCAGAGACAAAATTTCTTTCCGAAATTGCACAATTTCGCGGGTAGCGCACTCTCAGTATGAATAAAATCACAAACGCATTGTATAAAAACATTTACTCTTGGCATTCATATTTATAAACATAGAGTGAAATGAACGGACTTCGAATACAGAAGACATATGTAATTGAAGAATCATGTTCGCAAATATTTAGATATTTTGTCTTTGAACGCAGTACATGTTTGCTATCCCATGTTTCGTGTTGTTCGTAAATCCTTTGGTGCGCGTTATGAGCGTTGTCTGGGCAAAAACGGACATCAATTTAAATATTTGCGCACATGATTCTCCAATTACATTTGTCTTCTGCATTCGAAGTCCGTTCATTTCACTCTATGTTTATAAATATGAATGCAGTAGTTGGTTGGTGCGTGTCTGTGAAGTTGTTAAGGATGCTCAATGACCGTATCTGTGATACGAGTTTCACCAGTGCACAAATACAAGTATATTTTAATGGTGGGTACTATTGGGATGGGTATATTTGTTTGTCATCCACATCTGGAGGATTTGCCTGAAGTAACCATCGAATCCCGTCATTTTTGACAAGTCACGTACACTAGTGATTTAACAATTCATGGTTTTGGCATTAATCACTTTAATAATAAGAACCGCGTCCGTCCGTGTGACCCCCTCTTCAAATCGATAGCTTTCATGGCAACAAGGATAAAGTTTAAGAAATACAAGAAATTGTTTTATTGCATTTTTTTTCTGTGGCGATTAAATTTCTTTTCACTTGCGAAATGGCAAGACGAAGCAATGCTGCTCGCCAACGAGAAGCTAGAGCTAACGCGACCCTTGACCGGCGTTTGCTAATTCTACAGAATGATGCAGAGCAACACCGAGTAGCTAAAGAGAGCTTAACACATGAACGAAACGAGGAAATTCTTCGGCATGACGCTGAACATCATCGAGTGGAACGAGAGAATTTAAAAACTCAAGAAAGAAGGAATGAAATTCTTCAGATCGATGCGGAACAATTAGATCGGTTTTTCTCTCAAAAATCAAAGATTTTGTATAAACCGTATATTTACGGGCATTATACTAGTCATAATTAAAACGGCAATCAATTAATAAAAAGGTCGATCAATGATTTAAAAATTCCTATTATTGGGATTTAATGCTAATAAAAACAGCAATAAACCCAGATTACGGTTTTGCATAAGAAAAAATGAATGAATAAAAGCATTAAATAAGTGGGGAAATGCTGGAGCGGATTCCCAGCGCACACAACACCGCACCACTTGTAGGTGACCAACATGTCGCCACGTGATCACAACTGCGACCGAATTCACCAGTCCCTGAATTCCAGGGCGATCTTGTGTTGCTCAGCCGCTTGGCGATAGTACTGGTCATTATATTCAGCACGAAGGTACAGGCGGTGTTGTGTGGAGAACTTCTTGCCAAGCTCAGCAAACACGGAGAACAGCGCCCTTGTGTAGCCATTACAGTCGCACCCCGGCAGGTACACGCGGCACTCGCTGTAACAAAACAATTGGATTACAAAGTTGCTCTCCACGAGTCACTCGAGATGAAATATCATGAAACCCAAAACAACTACTACTGGAACCCGACATAAAGTTTAGCGTTAAGCAACAACTACAGTAGAAGTTGATGTGCACAATACATGCTCTACATTCTGCGTTACCCTCCAGTGCTCATAAACTCCCGCACCACAGCTTTGCTACCATCACACTTCCTCCCTGATACTACGCAAGCTCAAGGTGTATCTCACGATATTTTTTCATGCATAATTAGTCTTAAAGATTCCCGTGGTAGTACTTTCTGTCAACGCTGTTAGGCCACCGCCAGGATGGGTCGACTGGTGCCTCTGTATTACGGAGGGAAAATAATTCTTCCCTCGAATAAACTGAGCTCTCGTATCTACTTGCGAAACGTACTTCTATCACGATCTTCAAATTTTCGTTAGCTAGTAATTAGCTCAGAGCTTGGTCGCCCAATCGCTTTTTCGCTTGACTACCATTGCAAGTCTGCTACCTCGCCACGCAGCCATCTGAAATTCTAGAAATTAATGTAAAGTTATCGCAGCAACAGAAAAACTGTTGACAAACCTCGACTTAATAAATATCAGTCAGCAACTGACTCTCTTCTATCCCTGAAATACCAAGAAGATTCCTATGAAATAACCAGTCTAAGAAAATACGGCCTCTTATCGAACTGACGTCCCTAAGACAGGGACATTATCAAAAGGGTATCATCCAAACAAGGACCAACCCAAATTTAACATCAATTGGGGCCCGAACAGGGACTAAGCCAAATTATCCATCAAACGCCAATTTGAGATCATTTAGATTTGGTGCGGCACCAAACGCAAGACGCAGCTGTCCGTGAGCCAACACAGGGCCAGCAAGTAGACACCAACACGCGACAAGATTGTCCTCGTGACTTGCTGATGGTCATTGGAAGAACGCACGAGTGACGGCAAACTGACGCCTGCCACAACTGAACGCAACACTTGCAGCGCTGGCAGTTACATTTGTGTAAGTTACAACTGTGTTTGTGTGATGACCCTCGTCGAGTGGGCCTTCTTTGTAACCTGACTACCGGTGCTGTAGTTATACCGCTAATTTTGTTCTATTTTAATGACGTCTATATACTCTTCTCTGATAACCCCCACTGTAATAATAAGCATAATTGATATAAATATATATATATACATATTTATTTTGCGTTCAGGAACATTCCTAATAATTCATACATATTTGAACGGTTCTATGATACCACAGGTATCGCAGGTGCGTATCCATGATACCACAGGTCTCGCTGGCGGGTGTCCATACCACTGTCATCATAGGTGTGTATCTATGATACCACTGATAGGAAAATAATTAGGACTAAATTCATAACACGTACAACCCACCTTAACTTATTTTTAACCACCAATTGTTTCCATTCCGCGTCCCTCATATTCTTGATTAGAAGAAATATAATTTATATTAGAAATGGAAGTTAAGAAAAATAAATTTTTTTGCTTTCCAGCACATCTTCTTTTAAATCAGCTGCTAAATTAGGAGGGCTTCGTAAATTAAAAACCTGAAACAGTACAACTCACCCCATCCCAGGCTGGGCAATGTAGTACAGGGACGGCAGGACACGCTTCACCCACTCCCAGTTAAAGAGAGTCATTCCAATGACATGGACCTCGAGAGGCAGGGGCCAGGACCCCGTGTTGCCTTTAATAATCTTGCCGAATGCCAACACGCCTGATGAAGTAGCAAAAGTAAGCTTCAGCTAAGGGAAGCGTACCCCCAGAATGTCGAATTTTCTAGAGATATATAATTTTAGCTGCCATAGAAAGGGTAAGATGTCAGGTACATCCTGTGAAAAAATCAGGTTCGTTCGTTCACTCGTTTGCCCGATACGGGGGTTTGAAGTATGGGGGGAGGGGGAGGGGGAAGTGATATTTCATCATGCAACACCTCCCCCTTGGCTATTTATTCACGGCGCGACGTTGCTATATCATATTCTATGTCCCTTTATTACTGTATAATAATTTCAAGGGTCATAGCTGATCCAAAAAATAATAATAAAGAAAAACGGAGGTTGTTTATGTTTCTTTGTTTACCTTTATTGGGAGGATCGGAATGTGGGGCTTCAAACGGCATCTCCTCCTATATTTTTTAAGCTACAGTGATGATTTTGGTATCATTGGATGCGGAAAAACGTGGGCACTCCAAAAACTCTAATGAAAATTCTACATTGATTTTAGATCAAAAGTTGTGACGTCATAAAGTCCGAAATTTTTCAAAAAAAAGGCCTCGGAATTTTTTGTGTTTTTTCATTGCAAACTAGGAGTTTGAAATTTTTTTTTAAGTTTTGGAATGCCCACGTCTTTCCGCATCCAATGATACTAAAATCATCACTGTAGCTTGAAATCTGTAGGAGATGCATTTTGAAACACCCCCAAATCTCGTTTTCTCTGAATATCTCGTTTTCTTTCCAGAAAATAGCAATTTATTATGGAAGACAAACGATTCCAAATTGCATTTCCTATCAGTATTTCAAATTTCATTGTTCTAAGTTCAATATTGAAGAAAATTGTCCTCAAGGGGTACGCTTTCCTTAACTGCATAGGGTGGTCAGGATTCTCAGCTGATGCAGCACTCAGCGAGGGGGAATTGTATAATTTCTTTTACACTGTAATTTCAAACTACGCTTTCAAGGGCCCTAAACAATTCAAATTTTCTCATTCCATCCATATTAGGCAGCACATTCTTTGTTCTAATCATTTTCTACGGGCAAATTAGGAACTGACAGCTCTACATTAGTCAAAAATGACAAATCTTCTGATTATCTACCTATATTTCAGGACTGAACTTTAAGGAACAAGGATTGCATTTTATGCACATTATTATTACATAAGAAAGTTTTAGCCTCCTATCACCATGTCAAAAATGTTCCAAGAGAGGAAGGATGGAGGCACCATTTAGTTTGGAGTTGAGAGAATGCAGAATCTATGCACAAGGTGCATAGAAACAGTAAGCTAAGAAAGAAGTTCATGAAACAAGAAAAAGTTGAAGAAGAAAGTAGTAAGTACTGAAAAACAGAGCAGCAGTGAACGGAAAAAAGATGGTCCGTAACAAAACATAAACCTATTCTATTTTAACAAAAAGAAAACCTACCTAACCTTTAGCTCGGCCCCTCACATAGTTCCCCTGGAGCACTAATTCCCATAGACACAATAGTTGTATCCCCTTGAGGGGTGTTTTATGCACAAAAAAGATTTAAGTGGCAAAATGATCTGCATCAGAGTTTATCAGTAAGTTCAATTTTGAAACAAGACATAGAATGTAATTAGTTTCTGAAATAGATGAAAGTTTTGCTCATTTCCATTCAACATTTAAGACAACGACACAACTTTGACAACAAATACGTTTTCTAGCAAAGATTTGGCCAGTTACATGATACGTCACACCTGCTCTCATAGTCTTGTCATACGGCATAGAAATTTTTAAAATTTCAACATACTAATCCTTGAAAACTAAAATCGTGTAGAATAGCTTCAGTTAGCGATGAAGTTAATCGTATAATTTAATTTTGCCAGCTCGTCATAGCAATACGGAACAAGCTCTTACACTCCACAATTCGTGTGGAGGATTTAGATCAGGCAAACATTTTGGAAAAGTGAAACAGCTGCTTAGTGCTGTTACGTACAGCAGAGTCGTGCGTACAGTTAACGACGAAACTATTCGTACACCCCTCGTCTTTCAAAACTTTCTAGAACTACTCAAAAACTTTTGTTGCCACAAACAAAAGATTTTCACAGGATGTGAAGCATATATAAGTGACAATAATACAAAGTTTCTAGAACAAAATCTCATTTTTGAAAGATGTCACAAGTTGAATTTCAGAAACACAAAATGACAAAATTATTCATACAATTGAGAACATTACATTTCATTGAGAAGTGTTTCCTGCTATACCTGTTTTACTGTAAAAATTCCTGTCTAAAATGTTCTTGAACATTCTAGATGTGAGATCATTCTAGAAAATTATGCCAGAGCTAACAGGGAGCCAGAGGGGTAGAGCTTTGTCATTCATACACTAGTGCCCCGATGGGAAAAACTAAGGAACCTCAGACAGAAGATCATTGACTGCCACAAAGCTGGAAATAGTTATGACAAGATATCTAAGCATTTGAGCATCCCAAGATCTACAGTACAATCTGTTATAAAAAAGTATGCTAAGTTTGGTACTGTAGAAACGTTGCCTGGGCATGGTCGCAAACAAAAATTCTCGGTGAGAACTTCTCAAAAATTGTGTCATGAGGTCAACGCTAATCCACGAGTGAAGCTAGACGACATTGCTGAGAGATTGAATGCTCAGGGAACTAGCGTGAGCAATCGCACAATCCAGCGCTGTCTGAACAAGGAAGGCCTACACAGACGTCGACCTCGAGGGACTCCACTTCACAAACCATGTCATGATGCTGCTCGCTTGAACTTTGCAAAGTCACACTTGGATAAGGACAGAGGCTTTTAGGAGAGAGTATTATGGAGTGACGAAAACAAAATCGAGCTTATTGGGCACAATGACATGAAGAAGGTTTGGCGTAAGAATGGTGAAGCATTCATGGTGAAGCATTCCTGCCGAAGAACACTGTGCCAACAGTTAAACACAGAGGTGGATCACTGAAGTTTTGGGATTGTTTTGCTGCATCGGGTACTGGAAAATTGGTTGCAATTGACTGGCAGATAAACTCTGATGACTATATATTTATTTTGGATAAAAACCAGAAGGTATCAGCTAATAGTTTGGGACTTGGAAGGCGGTGGGTATTTCAACAAGACAATGACCCAAAGTGCACGGCCAAGTCTACAACTAGCTGACTCCAAAGAAATAAGATAAATGTGCTGCCACGGCCTTCGATAAGTCCTGATCTGAATCCCATAGAAAATTTGTGGCAGGAATTAAAAGTCAATATCAACAAAAGAGCCCCAAAGAATCTTCAGGAATTGAAATGCATCGCCATTGAAGAATGGAACAATATTTCATCTGAAACTATGAAAAAGCTTGTCAAAAACTATAATAAAAGGCTTTTAAATGTTATGAAAATGAAAGGACATGCTATTGATTTTTAAAAAATGCACTCAAATGATATTTTTACCTCAATAAAGTGTAATACCATTTACTGCAAGAATAATTTTGTTGTATTGTGTTTCTGAAGTTCAGCTTCCTAAATCTTTCAGAAATAAGATTTTGTTCTAGAAACTTTGTATTATTGTCACTAATATGTGCATCACACACTGTGAAAATCTTATGCCTGTGGCCAAAATTGTTTTTGAGTAATTCTAAAAAGTTTTGAAAGACGAGGGGTGTATGAATAATTTTGTCGCTAACTGTATCATTTACTTTCAGAAGTAGAAATTTAGTATCATGTAAAATTTCCTAAACGTTTTGCATTAACACATTTTCATTTGCAGCCAATACTGTCAAAAGTAGCTTACAAACCAGCACAATCCCCTCTGGAACATCCTCAGAGCAAATGCACAGAGGTGAAAACAAATATAGACGCATTCCTTATATCCTGCGCACATTTCCTCACACTCACACCACTCAGAAAACTATGAACGCATTTAAATTGCCTTACCCTGGAAAAAGCATAAACTTTAATGTTTAGTAGATTGTTAGTCATACACGAGCTTGTAATGTTTCAAAGGATATCAAAGAATCTGCTGAAACACAGTAATGTTTAGTTTGTTATTCTTGTTTCAACAAGTACTTACCTGGCAGTTATAGATCAAACCAAGAAATTGTAATAGAACTGTAATGATAACTTTCACAAATGATAATACATGAGGTAGTTGTTTTGAAGCAGTCTAAAATTAAAGCTTATTTTAAAGTTTGCCACCTTGAGCTTGTGTCTACTTCTGTTGAATTACTCCAAATTAAGTAATGCACTGCTTGCCACAGAAAATAAATGCTGAATACGTTGCCTAATTAGCTCTTAAATGAATAACTTGTACTTTGCAATTCAACCACACAGCACCTCGAGAACAAGATGTCATTACCAGAGTTCAAGTAGAAGATTCAATAGAAATAACAGAAGAAATCTCAAGAGAATAAAGAGAAGGAATTATTTAGCATGAAGGAATTCAGAAACTGCATCAGATACAAGAGATACCATCAGATACCAAGCTTTGCATAACCATTGCCACTTAGGATATTCCCCCCCCCCCAAAAAATTTTCAACTACTTCATTAGTAACTAGTAAGTTCAACAAAATTTCACTTTAGATATTTAAAACGTTATGTATTTTCTCACACCTCCATCGAACTAATATGTTTATCAACGAGCGGTTCACTCACGGCTCCCCTCGCCACATGGTTGTCTATAGCAGCATGGAGGCGACCAATGTCACAGCTGGTCGCGTGGAAAATTGCAGGCTCTTTCTCATAACAGGAGTAGGGCCGCAATGCTTAACCCCTTTACTTTTTTCAATGTTCAATTATTTTTCAAGCTATGAGCATTTTTTATCTTGAAATTATACTTTTGGTTTCTGTGTTTGACTCCATTTCCTCTTGAAGTGTAAAAATCTATCCACCCAATTTTATCGAGCATTAGTTGTTTGAGTTTGATACAAAGCCCATAACCCATGGCTAACCTCAAGCTCATTTGTTTTGCTTCTGACAAACTGATCTGTGATTCCCCTTCAAATTAAAGTTGAGTCCTCACCCATATCCTCCAGCTTCACTTGCTTGGCTTCAAATGTATTATTCTAAGATCTTAACATAACATACACTGATAGAATTGTGTCTGAACTGACTAATAGTTACCTCTAGAGTTTCAATCCCTGATTACTTTGGAAATAGAGGAAATTAATCTTTTGCTTCAACAACTGTCTTCAGGCATGAATACCAAGATCACACTTACCATGCAGGATTATCATTTTACATCATTGGTAACGGTGCTTATCGTCATTGAAAGAAACAATCAACAGATGAGATAGTGGTACGACTGTTCAATTTCTTTGTAACATCATTCAAGCTAGCAAAAAAAATTAGTTTGAATCAATTGCTAGCATGAAAGTTGACTTTTTTTGTAGAAATAGATCTAGCTAAAGATTTCAAATAAAAAATAACAACACATGCTAGACTTTCAGAATAATGCAATAAAAGATTTGTAAAATAGGAAACGTTGGTTTTACTCACAGACATCGTAGGTGCAAGTGGCAGGAAACACAAGTATGATCACCTTGTTTTTGGTAGAATCATAAGCGACGTTATCAACTTGAGTCAGAGCGGCAGCCAAGGTTTGGAAGTATACCAGCGAGTTAGTCAAAGTTTCTAGCCTGTAACTGGAGAATAAAAGATATATTTGTACCAGCAACTATCTCAGTAATGCCTATTGCCACTGGGAACACTCAAAAGTTACAGTTGATAAACTAAAGTAAAATCCTACAGAAACTGCATGCATGCAACTTTGCATTTGGATACATAGATGAACAGCTTCTTTTGCTTAAAAAAGGCCTATTTAGCTATCTTCTGAAAGTGCAATCAGTATTGCATACTCTAAAATAAAAATAATTTTACTTTTTTTCTGTACATTGAAACCTCACTTTCAGATGTTTACTTATTTGAGAAATAAACTTGTATAAAACCTAGCCACTAACTGCTGAATTTAGATGAGGCAAATGTGGTTTAATAATAATTGTTCAGTAAGAAATGCTCATGCAAGCACAATTTCATAGGTTGCCATGCAAAAGATAATTAAACAATATTGTTTGTAAAAATGACTACAGATTACTTACAATCTGAGATGAAATGGTTAAAGATTCTGCCTGAAAAAACAAGCCTCTCCTGATTAAACAAATCATTCAAGAACTTTAATAAAAGTATTACAAAGAGAGGAAGAAGTTAGGCACCATTTAGAACAGAGTCAAGGGAAATCTATGCACAAAATGTGTTCCTGCATAACATCCCCAGCACATTGAAACAGTAAGTTGCAAAGGAAGAAACGTGTGAAAAGTTGGAGGTCAGAGGTGATATTTTAGAAAGGTGTCAGAGGTGATCATTCTAAAATATCACTATTCATGAACTAAAAATCTCATATTTAAAAAATTTTCAACAACTTAGGCCCAAATCAAAAAAGGTACATGGGTACAATTGTTTTTTTTTTAATTCTTTCTAAAATATCACTATAAAAAAGCTTTTGAGATTTTTCAATGTCTGAACTTAATCGCTAACCTTTTCAGGAAGGAATATAATGAGAAATACAATTTTAAATTTTCAGTTGACACACATTTTAATATTTTAGAGGTGAACATCAGAAATACCAGCTCAACGGGATGCACTCGGCTAGATGTAACCTACGGTTGGCAAAAGTGAATAGGGGCAAACCTATTAAGCTAGTTCTGCTAAAATTCAAAAGCTAGAATTTTCACGGGAAACGAGTCAAGTTTCGAAGTTCAAAAGTTTAGTTCGAAAGGCCACAGCCTGAGTTAATTATAAAGTTAAAGAGTTTTATTTAGAACGTCAACAAAGCCGTGATTTAAGTCTAGGTACAAATTTAAATTTTAAGGGCGAAGAGTTTATTTTGAACAGCCATAGCCGAAGTGAGATATGAAGAAGAAAAGTTTATTTCGATCGGCAACAAAGCCTGGGTTAAATTTTGACGTTGGAGAGGTTGAATTTTAAAGTTTCCTCCAACAAATTTTACTGCCTCTCTCCACAAACAAAAAGTACTAGGTTCCTTAAACTAAAAAGAGCGTGACATTTAAAACAGACCGAAGTCTGCAAGGAACCCAGAAAACATTATACAGTGATTACTGTTCAACGAAAATTAATGTGGAGGTTGACGAGAGATCTTCCGTTCCCGAGTTATTCAAGGGTGCACGACATCGAGCCCAGCTCCTGCTGCCAGTAAGATCAACGAATGCAGAGTACGCTGCAAAGTGGCCGTCGCTACTACTAACATCTTCGCAAGAACCCAACGCGGTAGAAGGGGTCATAGTACAGAACCACACCAGTCGGCATCCAATGCGACGGGAAACTGGTGGCTTTCCAAAGTAGAGGCCTCAAAATTAAGAGAGATAGAATCGGGACAGAAACCGTCGCGACGTTAATACTACAAGAAGCTGCGGGTTTTTCGAGAAGTAGACGACCCGAAGCGAGAGAACTGAACAGTAGTCTCAGGACGTTGATACTAAAGAATGGTAGTCTTCAGTGGAATACGTTCAGGCATAAGAAAAAGGTAATTTGAGGGAAATATAGTGAGAGGAAGTGCACCCCATCTTAGGAAAGAAAAGGAAAGAATAGTTCGAGGTTCATTCGATGGAAATTAGACAAGACTTTGATCAGTGCTGAACTCTGGTGAGAAGGTCACAGTCAACCTTCACTTTTAGTAGAGCTGGGCACAAATTAATTTGATGCGAGTAAATCCGAATTCATTTGATTAGATTTGATTTGAATTCAAATTCACTCGACTAAATTTGATTCACTTTGATTGATGGAGTACACTGAGATGAAAATTGGTGCGTAGAACACAACACAACAAAAATTGAAAGAAATGCTAATTACTGCAACTCAAAAGATAGAAGGAATGAAACACAGAAAGTTAAGATTGCCAGAAGAAGCTGTGCCACGTAACACGGTAACTTTGATCAAGACGTAGACATCAGTCAACTGAACGATTGAAGAATAGAGATGACACATTGGTTAGACCCCACCATGGTGAAAGTTACGTCACCCGACATCGTTGAAGTTGGTTTGGAGCACAACCACAAGCCAGTAGCGCCAGCTCGTGCGGAACCAGCCCTAACATGTAACAGAAATTATCCCACTGGGAACGGAAAGAATCTGCAGGTCGAGCCGCTGCCCAACCCGAGGTCACCTCATTTAGGAAATAGAGGGTTCAAATTAAATTCAAAATTAGAGAAATTCAAGGTAATACTTTCTAACTTTGATTTTAGGATATTCATTTTAAATGCAATTTGATTTATTTTATTTACTTATTCATTTGAAATTTATTTATTTGAAATATTATTGTTATACTCAATTCTTAGAAAATGTTGAACAATTTTCGACAAAACTACAAAACTAAGATTTCAAAATTTCAATTAATTTTAAAATGAAATTTCAAAATTCTTCCTAAAACATCACTATAAATGAACTAAAAAAATTTAAATTTCAAATTTTTTCAACAACTGAGGCCTAAATCGAAAAAGTCACATGAGTACAATTCGGTTAAAAAAAATACATTAAATGGTCAAATTTTAGAACAATCGGATCAAAAAAATAATGAAAATGGGTACTCCCCTAAAGATGTTTGAAAAATTCACGAACAATCTATAGTTGATTGCGTGTTTGCCATTTAGGAACCATTTTTGTTTTGATAGATTATTTTCGAACTACTTTAGTTTTGAATTGATTTGGGAGATTGTTTGGGTCCACTTTAGGAACCAGTTGCTAATGCTATTATAGCTAGTCTACATTACGCTGCAATACGATTAGAAACATTTATCTATTGAATGAATTTTGTTTTGTTATTTTTTTTAAACAACATAGTTAACATAGCAAGAGCAGTTTTGTTATTCTTAATCAAAAACTTTACTGTCAATATTGTTATATTATTATATATATATTAAGATATAATTTTATTATAACAGCCATATAGGGCTTATAATGGTTTTATTTTAATATCATCAATACCACTATTATAAAAGGAGCTGCGTTCGTTCGTCCGTCCGTCTGTGTCACACCCACCAGGCTGTAGTGTGTGATGAGCGTATCTGTGATACAAGCTTCTTCAACTCCACAATTATTTTTGGTACATTAACCCAGCAGATTGGGAGTTGGAATGATTATCACGTGTATTGGTAGGTTTCATTAGGTTGTATAGAATATCAGCAGTTGAGACTGAGGAAAGTATAGGAAAAGTATAAGATAGCATAGAAAATTGTGGGAAACCCATGTTGAAGCTCAGTTGGTCTGCCACTTTATCTTAATGACTATTTTTGATTGGAGGTTCACCAGTGCACAAGATTAAGAGTATATTAATTGCAGGTTCTGTAGGGTTGGATAAATTTGTTTTTGATCCACATCTGATGACACAGAAATGAAAGATGGAAGCACAAAACAGCTTATCAAAGTTAACCTCTCACCTCCATCCCAGCAGCCATCAAAGCAGTTCACAAGGATACATACATTCAACCAACTACATAGAGGCTGAGGCATTTCCATCACTACGAGTCCCTAAACAACAGCACAATATTATATTCTGTGAAATGATAAACTCATTTTTTGTTTCCTCAGTGAGCCTAACACTGCCTTGATTATTAGCACACTGCAGACTGAGGAAACTATGTCTCCTTGTGAATAAGTGCAGCCACAAATTTCCCCATTACTAAATCAACTGTTACAGACAAATCTTATATTGTAGGCTCTGAGGCTGACATGATCTCAAATCACTACCCAGGTTATAGCTGTCCTTTGCCCAACAACACATACATGTTCCTAGCATTTAGGAAACGGCTCTATTTTAAACCTTATATTAATAGATCTGCTAGGGGTACTCTATCTAGCACTAACATTCCTTTAAATTTTTATTAAACATAATATTTCCTAACTAGCAGTTCAGAATTAGCTCTGTGATATAGCTCATCATTCTCACCAATGTTTGAAGTTTGTTGATTCATCACCTCCTGCTTTCAGAGGAAGCCAGTCTTTTTCATACAAATTTTTCACAGCTTTATCCATAAGCTGCAGCTCCAATGTAGCACTTGAGGCAACAAGGTACTGCAGCAGCTCAGGGAGGCACAGTATTGGGCTCTCATCAGTCGATATCACAGTTGCTCTAGGAGTCTGGTGGTCAGTCTCCTTCATGGTGCACAAAGCTTTTTCAGCCAGCTCATTGGAGATGATGACCCAAGGGTGACCATCAGGCATGTACTTCTCAATGGGCTTGACTTTTCTCCCATTGGCTAGATCGCTGATCTACATAAAAAAAGGAATATATATAATGCATCTATTGAAATAATAATCTCTCAAACTCGACAATTAAATTAATCTTTATTAGGCATTAAAACAACACATTGATGGTGAACTCATCCAACTCACCTGGCACTGCACACCCTGGTCTTGGAATGGTTTGAGGGCTTTACTGACATTGACTTCTTTGAATAGCATTTGATTTTGATCTTTCAGCATCTTCAGCGCAAGGTTCTTCTGCTCTAATGAGGGCTCTGATGTAATTCCCTCCACTACATCTGAAATATTATTAAGGGTTGACTCCTGTTCAAGAAGAGCCTTTTTTAGCTGCGGAATAAAACTTTTTACTTCATCAATAATGCTTGTTGATGATTCTAATTGCTCTAAATTATGAATGGAAGTTTTAAGCTGCTGCAAATTAATGTTAATTTGACTCTTTAAATGTGGGAGAATTCTCTTATCAACAAATATTTCTTCGGCCAATATGAACTCATGCTTAGCATGTGTCTGGACAAGACATTGTTTGCAAATTATAACTTTGCACTGTGAACACCAATAGTCCAACTCATTTTGATGAGTATTGCAGAACATCTTGGTGCCAGCCACACTTCCTTTCTTGATTTTGATCTTTCAGCATCTTCAATACAAGGTTCTTTTGCTCTGATGAGGACTCGGATGAAATTTCCTCCAGTACTTTCAATAACTTACATTGGCTTGATTCTTGCTTCAGAAGAGCCCTATTCATAATAGGAATTAAACCTTTTAGTTCATCAACAATGCTTGTCAATGATTTTAACTGCTGTATGGTATGGATTGAAGCTTTCACTTGGAGCAAATTGGCACTAACTTGACCTCTAAGATCTGGAATTATTCCCTCATCAGTGAATATTTTTTCTGCCAAAATCAACTCATGTTTAGTATGCGTCTGAACAAGACATTCTTTGCATATTAAAACTTTGCACTGTGAACACTAATAGTCCAACTCGTTTTGATGAGTATTGCAGAACATCTTTGTGCTGGCCACACTTCCTGAAGCTGCTTCCCCAGAGCTAGAGGGGATCACAACAAAGTTGACAGGCAACTCATTCACTGGAGACACAATCTCCTTCCTGCAGTAGGGGCATGCTGGGCTGCTCCCTGACACCACACCATGAAGGCACTTCTGGCAGTACGTGTGGCCACAGAGCAGCACGAGAGGTTTTCTTCCAGTCTCATCATATGCATTATCACAAATACCACAGTCAAAAACTCCAGCCATGATAGTTTCTGAAAATTTATGAGTATCAATTCTTGAACTGAAAAGAAGAACATTGAATTAAACATATCTGAACCAATTGATGAACAGAAAATTAAATGTTAACAATGTCCTCCTGGCAATTATTTGCTGTTGATTTTAGATATATAAATTTTATTTAGGGATCATATGTATTCAAAACTGTATAGAGTTGAGTTGGAAGCAACATCAGTCGTACAAGACAGACCAACTTTTGGAAAAGTGCTCACTATTAGACGTGAGAACTTATAGTATGAGTACAGGTTGTGGCTAATTATATTCTAAAGTCCTCACTATCAGACATGAGAAGCTATAGTTTGACTACAGGTTGTGGCTAAGTACATGCTAAAAGTGTGTTTTATGCTGTTATTACTTATAATCATATACATTTGAATTTGTGGAAGTATGTATAAAACGGTATTCCGCAAACAAGCAGAAAAACTATAAGTAATGTGTAAAATTAGTTGCACTGCAGAATGTCAACTGACCAGCTTTTCAACATGCAGCTGTGCTTTGTGTAGTCATATCTTTACCCACTGCTTATGACTCAAATTGTTCACCACACACAATTTTCTCCAGTCTAAATATTTGAAATAGGATATGTGTTGCTACAATTAACTCCCAGCAGAATGAGGTTAGACTCCTATAGTCCTCAAAGGAGGAAGGAAAAAATCTTCCTAGTGTGGTAATGAGAAATATCTGATTTGGCAGGTACATTTTTTGTGCATTTAAAAGTTATCAAGTACACTTGATAATTTACTAGTGTAACTATAGGTGAGAATGGCACATCTCTTAAACTGAGTCATATGATGCATGACTCAGCAGTTTGTCCAGCTGGTACCTGGCTACCATTCTAATTTTGTCTTTTTTTGTTGCTCATTTTAAGTTAAGATTTCAATTTTTATTGGAAATGGTCAGATATTTATAACAAATTACACTGATTTATATTTCATCATTATTTCCTCCTAGTAGCTTCATTGTCAAGAGCATTCCCTTGATAACAGAAAACTAGGGTTTGTTAGAATGAAGTTGTTCACTCAACCACAAAAACTTGGACACCAATGAATTGAGCAGCAGAGATGGCCACAGAAATTGGCTGATTTTAATGAATTTGAGAACAATGAAATTCAAAATGAGAAGCTCAATTAACATTTGAGGCAATTTTTTGAGCAAACTATTGGAGTTAGCTGCTATTCAATATTACTGACTGATAATCCCAACTTTACTGTACTTCAAGTGAATTTCTAATTCATGAATTGACAACAATTGAAATTATACAAATTAATTAATCAAGTCCCATGACTAGAAACTTTGTAGCACTTTTGATAGTATTTTCCCCAGGCATTCTAGTATTAGTCTCTTCCTCATTCACCATTGAACATGGTAGTGAGTTTGGCTTAGATTGTCGCAAATCCAGCCTTGCTCCTTACCAAAGTCCCGTGCAAGACAACCCATATCTTGCATACTTAGGGA